>JZKD02S1622318.1:127301-149635 GCA_000966675.3 Picea glauca | reverse complement strand
CTTATAAAAGGAGAGGAGCTCTCATGGAGAAAGTTATCTTGGATTGGGCTAAGTTGGATTTGGCTTGGAATTATTAGCTTGGTTAGAGTGGTTTTGAGTTTTTCCTTTGTCAAGATAGATTGTGAATAGTATCAGATCCATGGTCTCAGAATCCTTGGAGCAAGAAGTGTGTGGGGAATGAAGGACAGTTGGAAGGGATATTACAACATCAAGGCCACGATTGTAATCTCTCTTTCACATTTAATATGGTACAGTAATATGATTCTTTCTTATAAAGCTTGTTATATTTTATTGTATGATTCCTTGATCACATACATAGGTTTATATTGAGTTTATGCTATTGCTGTCACTTTGGTTGGCTGCGTTCTTTTGTAGGTTCATCATTGTATGAGCATTGGAACAGAGCCAAAATGGTGATGGTGAGAGGAAGTGACCTTTAAATGGTATGTCACCCATCCCTCTTTAGTTAGTAAATTCAATATTTAAAACTTAAGGAAAGCGTCATGTTCTAGTGTGTTTTGTTCTAGATATAGGTGGATCTAGGGAGATCAGTTAGTGTCCGCACCTACCGATTTGTACGATAACAACTTGGGCCTCTTTTCTGGCTCTACATATGCATCTAGATGCTCAGACTCTGCATCTGGATATACTGAATCTATATCTGAATTATCTGAGTTCTCTAAATCATAACTCTTTTTTGAAGAAGAGTCAGCATGTGAATTCTCATCATCTTGGACAGGTGGAAGAATGAAGGTGTTTTCATGTGGCTGTTGAGGTACATGCGAGACACTTTCCTCAAATTGGACACTTCGCTCAATGATGAGTTGGTCTAAGGAAATATCAATAAGTCTGTATGCCTTCACACTGTTGGGGTATCCAACAAAAATAGACTCAGTGCTATGTGGATCAAGTGCCTTCCTCTTTTCAGAGGGAATCCAAACCAATGCACGTGAACCAAAAAGAAAAAAGTGGGTCACTTCCAGTTTGAGGCCACTCCAAGCCTTGTAGGGGGTCTTATCCTTGAAATATCTATGTATGTTTCACAATTAAGTACTTTGACCCATAGTCTCTGTGGTAGTGACTTTGCATGAAACATGCAAGATGCCATATCTTTTAGAGATCTAGTTTTCCGCTCAACAAATCCATTTTTCTATGGAGTATAGGGAACTGTGTGCTACAAATGAATCCCTAACTCATGACAAAGATTATGTATCTCATGATTGACATACACTCCCCCGTTATCAGTTCAGAGGACTTTGATTTTCTTTCCAGACTGTGTCTCAACCAAGGATTTGAAATATTTGAGTTGTTGAAAGACCTCAGAGTTTTTCTTGATAAAGTAAATCCATGTGAAACGTGAGAAATCATCAACAAAAATGAGAACAAACCTCACTTTATTGATAGATGGATGCATAAAAGGACCCATGAAGTCAATATGGATCAGATCTAAAGGAGCGGAAGCTCTCTGAGTCTTTCCTTTGTCGAATTTCTCTTGAGGGTGTTTTCCAAGAACACATCCCTCAAATACTCCCTTGGAGAAATGGATGTCTGGTAGACCATCAACCAATATTTTCTTGCTAAGTTGTTGCATATATCTGAAATTCAAATGCTCAAACCTTTTGTGCCATATCCTAATACTTTCATCGGCATGGGTAAGTAGTAAAGAAAAATCTTGTTCAATAAATTTAGAAAATGTATACAATCTAGATTGGTGATTTACCTCACCGATAGAAACGCTGGAATTGGTTTGCATGTCATAGTTTTCCACTGCATTTGGTGTGAATATGACTTTCCTTTTGGTGCCAAAATTCATCATATGATACATGTAAAGAAGGTTTACAAAAAATTTGGGAATGTGCAACACATTCTCAAAGCTTCCATTGGTGAGTTCAATCCTTCCTTTGCTGGTGACTTCGACTGGAGAGTTGTCTCCCATTAGAATAGGAGGACCTTTGCATGCATCCAATGAAGAATAAACTGCTTTTGTGGCAGAAATGTGATGTGATTCTCCTGAATCTACGATCCAAGCATCAGGAGAGGAGTTGATAGAAATCAAGGCATGGCTAGAATTACCTTTGTTGGGATTCTGATCTTCTAGCTTCTTCTTCCTGGCGCCCTCGGGGATGCGATCTCCAATATTTTTTCACTAAAGTATTTGATTCATTGTATCTATTTGTTTCTACATGCATGTGGATTTTGGATGGAATCCTTTATGGTAGTATGATCATTTCTCTCCTTTTCTTCCCTTTCCCCCTTTGGATCCGAAGGCATTGGTGAAGGGTTTTGAGTACCCTTCCTTCTTCGGATGTGCATGAGATTTTATTTTGTCTTTATATTTAGATTTATGATATTGATGGATTCCATATTGCATATTAAGTGCATGCACCTTTGGGCCTTTTATTTTTCCTGTGTTGTTGAGCTTGGTTTGCTCTTGTGTCAGGGATTCGATAAAGTCCTCAAGAGAAGGCATCTTCCAAGTGGCTCCAGAGGTGAATTTCACTGAATGGAATGTGGGCACAAACACATATAATTCAGGACCAAGTTTTGAGAGAATGGTGAGAACCATTTGTTTCTCCTCCTTATATTTATCAACCTTGCAAGCTTCGAGTTGCGATAGTAAATCCTTGAATTTTGTAAAGAAATCTTGGATATTGTCGAAGATTTTTGGATCCAATGTGAGAAATTCCACCTACAACATGTGTCCCCTCATCTCATCTTGTTTTTCAAGGAGCCCTTCCAAGGTGGTCTAGGCTTCATTGGGGATTTTATAGGAACGTATGTGAAGAAGGATATCGAGAGAAATAAGACTGCAAATTGTTCTGAATGCTTCATCCATTCGATTTAAATACTTGGATTTTTCTATGGATGATGTCGGTTTTGTGTTTGTATTCAAGGTTAACCTCTACAATCTTCTGGTTCAAATATGTATGACTATTTTCTCCTTCCATGCAAAGTAATTGTAAAATGTACGAATGAATTCTTTTGGGAATTCCATCTTTCCGTTGTCTTCAATCTTTTGTACCTGCAAAAACATTGGTGTAGATTTTTCTTAGCAGTCCATCGACTATGATACCATGTAAATGTGTTGAAACTAGACATAATAGATCTAGCTAGAAAATAACACACACATTTGCAGAGAGAAAATGAGAAAGAAGAAGCAAGAGAGAAAGAATGGAAGAATTATCATTAACCGTAATGAATAATGAATAATTTACACATGATATACTCTGTATAACTCAATCAATGCACACTCGAGGAGAAAAAATGCACCATATTGGTGGTCTAGAGTGATCTGGACACACACCATTAGTTACGGGAGTGAATTGCCACCTATTCTAGTCTCCCAGGCAATTACGTGAGTGAACTGCCACCTAGCTGAGTTAACTAGTCAACCAGTCTTCAGTTAACTGACTGAAACAAAGTGTAGTGAGGAGTAGATCAAATAATAAAGGGTAATGCACCATTATTATGATGAAATAAAGGCTAATGCACATTATCATGGTGATGATCCCAATGTTGCATGGTGAGAAAACCAATGCAACATCTAGACTCAACTCATCTAGTCAAACTGAAGTGTGAACTGAAGAGAATATTCTCCAGGTTGAACATTCTCCCATAAAATATAGGAGACTGGATAATGACTAATAATGACTAATAAAAAAGGAAAAACCTTAGGAAAAATAAATCCTAGGTGTGTGTGAAGTAACTCCAACATCTTTCACTCTGTATTTCTACCATTTTGTAAACTTCTCTTATTAATAGAAATTGTGTATTACTATATATCTATGTTTATGGTTGCATATATGATATATTTTTGTTATATTATTGGATATCTAATATATCTCTCTATATTTATTTATTATATCTCCACTCTCATTTCACGCCAAAAATAATCTGGATCAGTGATATAAGAGCAAATTGTTCTTGATCGTTTTTCATTGCATGTCCCTGACGAGTTCTGTGTATAGCAAGTTGGGTCTCAAGCTTGTCTCTCTTGAGGAAAATTTCTATTGCACGCCCAAAAAACCCTTGATGGCAGAAGAAAATAAAATCGACGAAGAAAAGTATTCTATTAACTTGTTTCTTGATTAATCTCTCACACAAAAAAGGGATGAAATGATGGAGAATTTTTCCCACATCCTTCAACGCCTACCAATAAAAACCGACATGTCTACATCAAGCAACCACTTTGGAAGAAAATCTCCTTTAAATGTACAAGTCAATTTTGATAGTCCTGTATTTGAAGGTCAGATAGATTCATATGCCCTAGAAAAATGGTTAAATTTGCTAGAAGGTTATTTCTTTGTTCACAATTTTTCCAATAGGGAAAAGATCACCTTTGCACTCCTTAAGTCTCCCCCCCATGTCAAATATTGGTGGGAAACTTACTGGGAGAAAATTTACACAAAGGAGTCTGGAATATATGGGGCTAATCTCACTTGGGATGTTTTTTGGATGCGGTCAAGGAACAATATTACCTTCTTGGTAACTATGATGATCAGTACATGAGAGGGACCACACTGTGCCAAGAGAGGGTCCAAGAAGTGTCAGAGCTCACTAATACCTTCCATACCTTGTGCACCAAGCTGGGTATCAGAGAATCTGAGCGAAATTTGGTTCTGAAATACTATGGGGCTATACAAAGATACATCCAAACTGAAATGGATTTTCTAGACATCTCATCACTAGGTGTTTCTTATCGATATGTTGTTAAAATCAAGAAGAAATTTAAGCCCCTGAACAAGTGAGAGTTCGAGTCTGCAAATCCGTAATAACCAAAGAATGGTAAAGAAGTCCCTAACAACTAGCCTTCAAAAAACCAATCCAAGCCACATGAAAAGAAGGGTAACAAAAAGGTGAAGAAGGACACTGGAAAGTGGTGTGATTTCCACAAAATCCCCTGGCACAACACTGATGAATGTCACTCAAAAAAAATATTGGTGGAAAATATCAAAGACAAGGAGCTGAACCCTAATTTAGAACCTGATGTAGAAAATAATGGGAAAAGACAGATCATCGGTATAAACCCCACTACTATTGTCACGACTGCAACAATTGAACCAGAAGAACTAATAGATCCTGAAGAGGGGGAGCACATTTTTCATTCAGAGATGTGGGTGAAGGGGACCCCACTAAATTTTATTGTTGATAGAATAAGCCAGAAGAACCTCGTCTCCGCATAGGTCAACAAACAATTGGGATTGCTGATAACACCACACCCGCAACCATACAACATCGGGTGGCTTCACTAGGGACGAGATCTCCATGTCAGCTAGTAGTTCTGATTGTCATACAACATCCAACCCTTCAAGGATGATGTATTATGTGATGTTTCCCCTTTGTATGTCTGTGATGTTCTCTTAGGCCATCCATATATTTGGAAGTGACATGCTATCTATGAGTCTCGACCCCGTAGTGTCATTGTTACTCTATGGGGTCATATCTACAAGATACCAGAGGTAGTTATGATTACTGCCCCACATAAACAATTCCAGAAGGTAGTATATCATACTACAAAATTCAACTTCTTCACAATCTGTTCAAAAGGTGAACAGAAGGACACTACAACCACTGCAGCTTTGGCCCAAGATGTTTCTATCTAGCAAAAACAGATTGTAGAAGAGAAAGAAGATATATTTTCTTTACCTATGAGGGTGCCTACAAATTTCCTAGTCAAGCCAAGATACAATAGGTTGGTTGAATAGATTCAATCCCTCCAACAACAAGTTCATTACAACCTCCCACAAACCAAGCAGCGCAACTTCTCCAACATGACTAGAAGCTCACCAAGGTCCAGATTCAACAAATGCTTCCCCCTCTCCCCCAAGAGCTCGATGCAATGGATACCATTGATTCCAAGGAGGGATGATTGATCCATATTGATATCAGTTTCCACCTACCTATTCCAACTCGGTCAAAATAGTTTTCTGACAACTTACTATTTTTAGTAGTTTTTTGGTTCCTAAACTTCTAGGGCCATTTTGAGGGCCTAAATAAATTTTTTTCGAGATCAATCACCTCATTTTTTTTCAAAGGTTTTGATTGAGCCCCAAAAATGAATCTACTCGACGATACCTTTCCATCGATATATCGTGCACCCCAAACGAAGATCGTATGCCAAAGTTACACCCTCGGGAAGTTGATACACTAAACTACCCAAAATGGGGTCCACAAAATTGCTGGCTTTTCATCTTCTAGGGTTAGGGTTTTGGATTTTATTTATGTTAAAAGGGTCTTTAGAGCCTCATCGTAATCATATTCTTGTGAATGTGAGTAGACTTCACATCTCATCTCAAAGATAAGTTTCCACCATTCTAGCGAGTCTTTCACTTTGTGTTTCTATAGTTTTGTACATTTCGCTCAATAATAGAAATTGTGTATTATTGTATCTCTATATTTATGGTTTCATATCTGATATATTTATGTTATATTATTGTATATTTGAGATATCTTTGTACATTTATTTATTATATTTTCGCTCTCATTTCGTGCCAAAAATAATCTAGATCAATGGTATCAAAGCAGGTTGTTCTTGATCATTTTTCAGTGCATGTCCCCAACGAGGTCCGAGTATACCAAGTTGGGTCTCGATCTTGTCTCTCTTGAGTAAAATATCTCTTGCATGCCCAATAAACCTTTTATGGTGGGGAAAAATAAAAATGATGGAGCAAAAGATTCTATTAACTTATTGCTTGGGCAAGCTCTCACATGACAGAGAGAGGAAATGATGAAGGATTTTTCCCACATCCTTCAATGTCTTTCGATAATAACTGTCATGTCTACATCAAGAGGCCACTTTGGAAGCACCTCTCCTTTCAATTGAATTTTTATATTCCCATATTTGAAGGTCAGATAGATGCGGTTACCTTAGAAAAATGGTTAAATATGCTAGAAGGTTATCTCTCTATTCACAATTTTTATGACAGGGAAAAATCACCTTCACACTCCTTAAGGATCTCCTCCATGTCAAACATTGGTGGACAAATTATTGGGAGCAAAGTTCCACAGAGAAGTCTGGATTATATGGGGTCGAGCCCACTTGGGATTTTTTTGTGGATGCGGTCAAGGAACAATATTACCCTGCTGGTAACTATGATGACCAGTACATGAGATGGACCATATTGTGTTAAGAGAGGGGCTAATAAGTGCATGAGTTCACCAATACCTTCCATACCTTATGCAACAAGCTAGGTATCAAATACTTCGACTGATATTTGGCTCTGAAATACTGTGCGGCTCTACACAGATACATAGATTGGAGTTTAGGATGCATAGTAGGTGATGGGGTCTCAATTGATTGAATGGNCTTATAAAAGGAGAGGAGCTCTCATGGAGAAAGTTATCTTGGATTGGGCTAAGTTGGATTTGGCTTGGAATTATTAGCTTGGTTAGAGTGGTTTTGAGTTTTTCCTTTGTCAAGATAGATTGTGAATAGTATCAGATCCATGGTCTCAGAATCCTTGGAGCAAGAAGTGTGTGGGGAATGAAGGACAGTTGGAAGGGATATTACAACATCAAGGCCACGATTGTAATCTCTCTTTCACATTTAATATGGTACAGTAATATGATTCTTTCTTATAAAGCTTGTTATATTTTATTGTATGATTCCTTGATCACATACATAGGTTTATATTGAGTTTATGCTATTGCTGTCACTTTGGTTGGCTGCGTTCTTTTGTAGGTTCATCATTGTATGAGCATTGGAACAGAGCCAAAATGGTGATGGTGAGAGGAAGTGACCTTTAAATGGTATGTCACCCATCCCTCTTTAGTTAGTAAATTCAATATTTAAAACTTAAGGAAAGCGTCATGTTCTAGTGTGTTTTGTTCTAGATATAGGTGGATCTAGGGAGATCAGTTAGTGTCTGCACCTACCGATTTGTACGATAACAACTTGGGCCTCTTCTCTGGCTCTACATCTGCATCTAGATGCTCAAACTCTGCATCTGGCTATACTGAATCTATATATGAATTATCTGAGTTCTCTAAATCATAACTCTTTTTTGAAGAAGAGTCAGCATGTGAATGCTCATCATCTTGGACAGGTGGAAGAATGAAGGTGTTTGCATGTGGCTGTTGAGGTACATGCGAGACACTTTCCTCAAATTGGACACTTCGCTCAATGATGAGTTGGTCTAAGGAAATATCAATAAGTCTGTATTCCTTCACACTGTTGGGGTATCCAAAAAAAATAGACTCAGTGCTATGTGGATAAAGTGCCTTCCTCTTTTCAGAGGGAATCCAAACCAATGCACGTGAACCAAAAAGACAAAAGTGGGTCACTTCCAGTTTGAGGCCACTCCAAGCCTTGTAGGGGGTCTTATCCTTGAAATATCTATGTATGTTTCACAATTAAGTACTTTGACCCATAGTCTCTGTGGTAGTGACTTTGCATGAAACATGCAAGATGCCATATCTTTTAGAGATCTAGTTTTCCGCTCAACAAATCCATTTTTCTATGGAGTATAGGGAACTGTGTGCTACAAATGAATCCCTAACTCATGACAAAGATTATGTATCTCATGATTGACATACACTCCCCCGTTATCAGTTCAGAGGACTTTGATTTTCTTTCCAGACTGTGTCTCAACCAAGGATTTGAAATATTTGAGTTGTTGAAAGACCTCAGAGTTTTTCTTGATAAAGTAAATCCATGTGAAACGTGAGAAATCATCAACAAAAATGAGAACAAACCTCACTTTATTGATAGATGGATGCATAAAAGGACCCATGAAGTCAATATGGATCAGATCTAAAGGAGCGGAAGCTCTCTGAGTCTTTCCTTTGTCGAATTTCTCTTGAGGGTGTTTTCCAAGAACACATCCCTCAAATACTCCCTTGGAGAAATGGATGTCTGGTAGACCATCAACCAATATTTTCTTGCTAAGTTGTTGCATATATCTGAAATTCAAATGCTCAAACCTTTTGTGCCATATCCTAATACTTTCATCGGCATGGGTAAGTAGTAAAGAAAAATCTTGTTCAATAAATTTAGAAAATGTATACAATCTAGATTGGTGATTTACCTCACCGATAGAAACGCTGGAATTGGTTTGCATGTCATAGTTTTCCACTGCATTTGGTGTGAATATGACTTTCCTTTTGGTGCCAAAATTCATCATATGATACATGTAAAGAAGGTTTACAAAAAATTTGGGAATGTGCAACACATTCTCAAAGCTTCCATTGGTGAGTTCAATCCTTCCTTTGCTGGTGACTTCGACTGGAGAGTTGTCTCCCATTAGAATAGGAGGACCTTTGCATGCATCCAATGAAGAATAAACTGCTTTTGTGGCAGAAATGTGATGTGATTCTCCTGAATCTACGATCCAAGCATCAGGAGAGGAGTTGATAGAAATCAAGGCATGGCTAGAATTACCTTTGTTGGGATTCTGATCTTCTAGCTTCTTCTTCCTGGCGCCCTCGGGGATGCGATCTCCAATATTTTTTCACTAAAGTATTTGATTCATTGTATCTATTTGTTTCTACATGCATGTGGATTTTGGATGGAATCCTTTATGGTAGTATGATCATTTCTCTCCTTTTCTTCCCTTTCCCCCTTTGGATCCGAAGGCATTGGTGAAGGGTTTTGAGTACCCTTCCTTCTTCGGATGTGCATGAGATTTTATTTTGTCTTTATATTTAGATTTATGATATTGATGGATTCCATATTGCATATTAAGTGCATGCACCTTTGGGCCTTTTATTTTTCCTGTGTTGTTGAGCTTGGTTTGCTCTTGTGTCAGGGATTCGATAAAGTCCTCAAGAGAAGGCATCTTCCAAGTGGCTCCAGAGGTGAATTTCACTGAATGGAATGTGGGCACAAACACATATAATTCAGGACCAAGTTTTGAGAGAATGGTGAGAACCATTTGTTTCTCCTCCTTATATTTATCAACCTTGCAAGCTTCGAGTTGCGATAGTAAATCCTTGAATTTTGTAAAGAAATCTTGGATATTGTCGAAGATTTTTGGATCCAATGTGAGAAATTCCACCTACAACATGTGTCCCCTCATCTCATCTTGTTTTTCAAGGAGCCCTTCCAAGGTGGTCTAGGCTTCATTGGGGATTTTATAGGAACGTATGTGAAGAAGGATATCGAGAGAAATAAGACTGCAAATTGTTCTGAATGCTTCATCCATTCGATTTAAATACTTGGATTTTTCTATGGATGATGTCGGTTTTGTGTTTGTATTCAAGGTTAACCTCTACAATCTTCTGGTTCAAATATGTATGACTATTTTCTCCTTCCATGCAAAGTAATTGTAAAATGTACGAATGAATTCTTTTGGGAATTCCATCTTTCCGTTGTCTTCAATCTTTTGTACCTGCAAAAACATTGGTGTAGATTTTTCTTAGCAGTCCATCGACTATGATACCATGTAAATGTGTTGAAACTAGACATAATAGATCTAGCTAGAAAATAACACACACATTTGCAGAGAGAAAATGAGAAAGAAGAAGCAAGAGAGAAAGAATGGAAGAATTATCATTAACCGTAATGAATAATGAATAATTTACACATGATATACTCTGTATAACTCAATCAATGCACACTCGAGGAGAAAAAATGCACCATATTGGTGGTCTAGAGTGATCTGGACACACACCATTAGTTACGGGAGTGAATTGCCACCTATTCTAGTCTCCCAGGCAATTACGTGAGTGAACTGCCACCTAGCTGAGTTAACTAGTCAACCAGTCTTCAGTTAACTGACTGAAACAAAGTGTAGTGAGGAGTAGATCAAATAATAAAGGGTAATGCACCATTATTATGATGAAATAAAGGCTAATGCACATTATCATGGTGATGATCCCAATGTTGCATGGTGAGAAAACCAATGCAACATCTAGACTCAACTCATCTAGTCAAACTGAAGTGTGAACTGAAGAGAATATTCTCCAGGTTGAACATTCTCCCATAAAATATAGGAGACTGGATAATGACTAATAATGACTAATAAAAAAGGAAAAACCTTAGGAAAAATAAATCCTAGGTGTGTGTGAAGTAACTCCAACATCTTTCACTCTGTATTTCTACCATTTTGTAAACTTCTCTTATTAATAGAAATTGTGTATTACTATATATCTATGTTTATGGTTGCATATATGATATATTTTTGTTATATTATTGGATATCTAATATATCTCTCTATATTTATTTATTATATCTCCACTCTCATTTCACGCCAAAAATAATCTGGATCAGTGATATAAGAGCAAATTGTTCTTGATCGTTTTTCATTGCATGTCCCTGACGAGTTCTGTGTATAGCAAGTTGGGTCTCAAGCTTGTCTCTCTTGAGGAAAATTTCTATTGCACGCCCAAAAAACCCTTGATGGCAGAAGAAAATAAAATCGACGAAGAAAAGTATTCTATTAACTTGTTTCTTGATTAATCTCTCACACAAAAAAGGGATGAAATGATGGAGAATTTTTCCCACATCCTTCAACGCCTACCAATAAAAACCGACATGTCTACATCAAGCAACCACTTTGGAAGAAAATCTCCTTTAAATGTACAAGTCAATTTTGATAGTCCTGTATTTGAAGGTCAGATAGATTCATATGCCCTAGAAAAATGGTTAAATTTGCTAGAAGGTTATTTCTTTGTTCACAATTTTTCCAATAGGGAAAAGATCACCTTTGCACTCCTTAAGTCTCCCCCCCATGTCAAATATTGGTGGGAAACTTACTGGGAGAAAATTTACACAAAGGAGTCTGGAATATATGGGGCTAATCTCACTTGGGATGTTTTTTGGATGCGGTCAAGGAACAATATTACCTTCTTGGTAACTATGATGATCAGTACATGAGAGGGACCACACTGTGCCAAGAGAGGGTCCAAGAAGTGTCAGAGCTCACTAATACCTTCCATACCTTGTGCACCAAGCTGGGTATCAGAGAATCTGAGCGAAATTTGGTTCTGAAATACTATGGGGCTATACAAAGATACATCCAAACTGAAATGGATTTTCTAGACATCTCATCACTAGGTGTTTCTTATCGATATGTTGTTAAAATCAAGAAGAAATTTAAGCCCCTGAACAAGTGAGAGTTCGAGTCTGCAAATCCGTAATAACCAAAGAATGGTAAAGAAGTCCCTAACAACTAGCCTTCAAAAAACCAATCCAAGCCACATGAAAAGAAGGGTAACAAAAAGGTGAAGAAGGACACTGGAAAGTGGTGTGATTTCCACAAAATCCCCTGGCACAACACTGATGAATGTCACTCAAAAAAAATATTGGTGGAAAATATCAAAGACAAGGAGCTGAACCCTAATTTAGAACCTGATGTAGAAAATAATGGGAAAAGACAGATCATCGGTATAAACCCCACTACTATTGTCACGACTGCAACAATTGAACCAGAAGAACTAATAGATCCTGAAGAGGGGGAGCACATTTTTCATTCAGAGATGTGGGTGAAGGGGACCCCACTAAATTTTATTGTTGATAGAATAAGCCAGAAGAACCTCGTCTCCGCATAGGTCAACAAACAATTGGGATTGCTGATAACACCACACCCGCAACCATACAACATCGGGTGGCTTCACTAGGGACGAGATCTCCATGTCAGCTAGTAGTTCTGATTGTCATACAACATCCAACCCTTCAAGGATGATGTATTATGTGATGTTTCCCCTTTGTATGTCTGTGATGTTCTCTTAGGCCATCCATATATTTGGAAGTGACATGCTATCTATGAGTCTCGACCCCGTAGTGTCATTGTTACTCTATGGGGTCATATCTACAAGATACCAGAGGTAGTTATGATTACTGCCCCACATAAACAATTCCAGAAGGTAGTATATCATACTACAAAATTCAACTTCTTCACAATCTGTTCAAAAGGTGAACAGAAGGACACTACAACCACTGCAGCTTTGGCCCAAGATGTTTCTATCTAGCAAAAACAGATTGTAGAAGAGAAAGAAGATATATTTTCTTTACCTATGAGGGTGCCTACAAATTTCCTAGTCAAGCCAAGATACAATAGGTTGGTTGAATAGATTCAATCCCTCCAACAACAAGTTCATTACAACCTCCCACAAACCAAGCAGCGCAACTTCTCCAACATGACTAGAAGCTCACCAAGGTCCAGATTCAACAAATGCTTCCCCCTCTCCCCCAAGAGCTCGATGCAATGGATACCATTGATTCCAAGGAGGGATGATTGATCCATATTGATATCAGTTTCCACCTACCTATTCCAACTCGGTCAAAATAGTTTTCTGACAACTTACTATTTTTAGTAGTTTTTTGGTTCCTAAACTTCTAGGGCCATTTTGAGGGCCTAAATAAATTTTTTTCGAGATCAATCACCTCATTTTTTTTCAAAGGTTTTGATTGAGCCCCAAAAATGAATCTACTCGACGATACCTTTCCATCGATATATCGTGCACCCCAAACGAAGATCGTATGCCAAAGTTACACCCTCGGGAAGTTGATACACTAAACTACCCAAAATGGGGTCCACAAAATTGCTGGCTTTTCATCTTCTAGGGTTAGGGTTTTGGATTTTATTTATGTTAAAAGGGTCTTTAGAGCCTCATCGTAATCATATTCTTGTGAATGTGAGTAGACTTCACATCTCATCTCAAAGATAAGTTTCCACCATTCTAGCGAGTCTTTCACTTTGTGTTTCTATAGTTTTGTACATTTCGCTCAATAATAGAAATTGTGTATTATTGTATCTCTATATTTATGGTTTCATATCTGATATATTTATGTTATATTATTGTATATTTGAGATATCTTTGTACATTTATTTATTATATTTTCGCTCTCATTTCGTGCCAAAAATAATCTAGATCAATGGTATCAAAGCAGGTTGTTCTTGATCATTTTTCAGTGCATGTCCCCAACGAGGTCCGAGTATACCAAGTTGGGTCTCGATCTTGTCTCTCTTGAGTAAAATATCTCTTGCATGCCCAATAAACCTTTTATGGTGGGGAAAAATAAAAATGATGGAGCAAAAGATTCTATTAACTTATTGCTTGGGCAAGCTCTCACATGACAGAGAGAGGAAATGATGAAGGATTTTTCCCACATCCTTCAATGTCTTTCGATAATAACTGTCATGTCTACATCAAGAGGCCACTTTGGAAGCACCTCTCCTTTCAATTGAATTTTTATATTCCCATATTTGAAGGTCAGATAGATGCGGTTACCTTAGAAAAATGGTTAAATATGCTAGAAGGTTATCTCTCTATTCACAATTTTTATGACAGGGAAAAATCACCTTCACACTCCTTAAGGATCTCCTCCATGTCAAACATTGGTGGACAAATTATTGGGAGCAAAGTTCCACAGAGAAGTCTGGATTATATGGGGTCGAGCCCACTTGGGATTTTTTTGTGGATGCGGTCAAGGAACAATATTACCCTGCTGGTAACTATGATGACCAGTACATGAGATGGACCATATTGTGTTAAGAGAGGGGCTAATAAGTGCATGAGTTCACCAATACCTTCCATACCTTATGCAACAAGCTAGGTATCAAATACTTCGACTGATATTTGGCTCTGAAATACTGTGCGGCTCTACACAGATACATAGATTGGAGTTTAGGATGCATAGTAGGTGATGGGGTCTCAATTGATTGAATGGAATGGATCTATGGAATAATTTTGAAACAATTATTTTTAAGTATCTTTTCCATTCCATGGGAACTGATGATCTTAGGGGAGTCTTTTGTGATTCCTTGGAACTTATACAATTGTCCCTCTTGTTGGAATTTCATGGTTAATTCCTTAAAATCCATGGTGATGGGGCCAAGTGTGCATAACCATTCAATACCAAGAACAATGTTACAACTGTTGGATTACTGAGGGGGGGGGGGGGGGGGAATCAGTAATGAGAAATTATACCAATTATTAATCCTTTAAACCACAAAGTATATTCTTTTACTTATTCAACCATGTTCATCTTTTCATCATAAATATCTTACTGTATCATAAGCATTAAAATTCATTAGTGCATGATAAAAATAAAAAAACACATCCACACAATGCGCAATACACCAATATCTACGTGGAAACCCAATGCGAGAGAAAACCATGGAATGCTTTTCTTATATGCCAATAATTAAATTCAAGGAAGAACCAACTTCCAATTCTCCATCTACAATTGGAAGGAGGCTCCGACCCCCTAGTTTCTCAGGCTACAAAATGAGGGAAGCTCCAACTCCCCAATTCTATGGCTACAACCAGAAGGAGGCTACAACCCCCTATGTTCTTTGGCTACAACCAAAAGGTGTCTACCACAACCTATCCTTGCCTCGTCTAACTGCCCTAAAATATAAGTAGAATGATGGAACCACTGTCACACTATCACTGTGAGATATACTATTGTAAACCTGTACCAATCAACCTGCACCAAACAACCTGTAACAACTTGTACCAAACAACATGTAATCAACCTGTACTAATAACATGTAAAAAACCTATACCAATAACCCATGCCAATATGTATTGTTAGCACTAGAAGTCACACCTAGACTGTTGTAGGTGTAAGCCTAGTACCCATAAAAATTTTGTAGGTTTATATTGAGTTTAAGCTTGAGTGGATCAATTAGAATGAGAAATAAATGGAGAGGGACGCAAACTGCATATCAATAGGCTACACCATTGGGAAATGGAGTCATAAGCACTCTACTAATCGAAGGCACTAAAGTTTCTCAACAAACAACAAGATCATATTATGATAGATAAAAGAATGAAGAAAAAAAGCATAAGATAGAATTTTCACTAAACATAGATCCTCTTAGTTTAATAAATCAACAAATACTTGAATAAAACAATGACCGATGGGAAAAATTACAACAGATCCTCTACTACTTAGGGATCCATAAATCATTGGCATCCTTTGATCCTTAAATATGAAATATATTCAAATACAAATATATATATATAAAACACAATAATTACAATCTGAAAATCACAAATCTCACGAGTCTTCAATAGTAGTAATGATTACAATCATAAAATGCCCTCAGGCTTACAAATTGACACACACAAGGAAACTGCCTGCTCCAACTCTCTCTAGCCTCTCTTGGCTCATGAATCCCCCTTTTATTTATTCTTCTCACCCATTAAATAGAAAATAACATCCAAAATATTCTTAGGAGTTTTAAACCCATCTCTTCCATTGGATTCTAGGACTTGGAGATAGGTGGAAATAGTCAAAGAGATAAGAATCCAACAAACTATAATTTTCAAGAAGCTATTGGAAATGAGTAATAAATCAATTGCCAACTCACTGCATGAGGTTTTAATGGAGATAAATCTTAGGTGCATGTTTCCTTCAACATCTAAATGATATATGAGAATTTATTCGAACCCTCCTTGATAGGTGGAAACCTCCAAACAAGGAGAATATCCAAAAGCTATGCAAACCAAAGAGTTTGCAGTGCCAACTTGCAGTGCACTTGTGTTTTAATTTTATCTCTCAAATTCCAAACTATGTTAGGTTGTAATTTGGTGAGTAGGTCAATGCTAATATCATGCTCCTCCACAAAAAAATTCATAAAAACCCACATCACCTTTAAAATGTTATGATCAAATCTTTAGAAGACTCTGCTAAAGGAAATGAGTTCACAATGGTAGTTCTCAACGCAAATAGATGAGTCAGGAAAAACCCTTCGTTCAGTCTTTAAAAAAACATGGTAAGTTTGGGATTGATATATATTCCATCAAATTTGAACATGTTTACTTGCAAGATATCTAACCTCCAATGTTCCTCCTCAACTGGTTCACAACGCCAATTCACAGTGCACCTTTTGCAATAAGAAATGAAGATCAAAATGATAAATCATCCTTTTGAAAATGGCCATTTGGAGTTATTTGATGATGTGATGGTACTGAAAAACTAAAATCCATAATTATACCCTTTTACAAGATCATAATCATAAAAAGACTTGGCACATGCTCTATTTTTGGAATGCTGCAAACTTCTAGAGGAGTTTGCAACACATAAGATTTAACATCTGAGAAGACACTTTAGGTGGCCGAGTAAATATTTTAGGACCTTTTCCTTGGATTTAACACTTGATGGTGAACTTAAAATAAGTAGTTATGACCAGTACAATTCCTCTCTTGCTAATGATCACACCATCTTCATGACACCAATACCTGTACATCCTATGTGTTAACATGTACCATGCATCAACCTATACCTCAACTTGTACCATAAAAAAGTGCATCAACCATGAACCAAACCTATACAAATAACCTGTCAAAACAACCTATCAAAAAAACCTATCCCATCAATCTTATCAACCAAATCATATCTATTCACCAATATCAATCACTAAGACAACTCTCAAACATATGCACAATATCATCAAGACGTGCATTAACCAAGCATATCAAAACAAATCATAATCATCACCAAGATCAATATGTGTTTCTAATAATATTCCAAGACAAGTATGCTACATTATCCATAAACCATGTGTCAACAATACTACTAGCAAGTGCCTCCAACCATGTACCAAGTATGTACCATTCATGCATCAACTACACATCAACTATGACTCATCAAGATGTACCAACATCATCAACTATACACATTATGTATGTGCCAACTCTTCAACTACTTTTCTCAACCATGTATCCAACATGTACCTCAACCATATACCAAATACATGTACCAATATAACCATCAAAAGTTCTCTAGAAATACATCACACTATCCAAAACTAAATACCATAAATCCTTACATCAAACCATGTGCCATAACCTCACTTTTATGTATCCTGAAGGATGTATCATTCATAATCCAATCATATACCAATACCACTAACAAGTGCCTCTTACAATGCACCACAATATATGCCAATAAATCAAACTAAGTTCACTAACAATATACTTCAATAGATTTGCCTCAAAACCGTTCTATTGTTGGATTACTGAGAGGGGGGGTGAATCAATAATAGAGAAATTTAATCCTTTTTAACCATATAACCCAAGTGTTATATCAATGTATAATTATCATCCAATAAATTTAGAGTAAATAAGCAATGGAAAAATGAACAATCATACACATACACAGTAAACCAGTGTTTTACGTGGAAACCTAAAGTGGGAGAAAACCACATAATGTTTTTTCTTATATGTCTTGAAGAGTTACATTCATTGGAAGAACCAACTTCTTTTGTTTTCCAGCTGCAACTGGAAGGAGGCTCCAACCCTCTTGTTTCTCAGGCTACAACCCGAGGGAAGCTCCAACTCCCCTATTCTCTGGCTACAACCAGAAGGAGGCTACAACCCCCTATGTTCTTTGGATACAACCAGAAGGTGGCTACAACCACCTGTCCTTTCCCCTTCCAACCACCCTGAAGTAGAAGTAGAATGATGAAACCACTGTCACACTATCACTGTGAGATATATTGCTGTAAACGTGTACCAGTAAACCTGAACCATGCATCAACCATGTATCAACCTGTACCTCAACCTGTACCATAAACAAGTGCATCAACCATGCACCAACTTGTACCAAACAACATGTAATGAATCTATACCATAAACAAGTGCATCCAACCATGTACCAAGTATGTACCAATCATTTTTCAAATACTCATCAAATGTACCAACATCATCAACTATACACCTCATGTATGTGCCAACTCATCAACTACATGTCTCAACCATGTACCCAACATGTACATTAACCAAAAGGCCTCATCAATTTCATCATCCAAATGTGATTTGTAACTTTGTAATAGACCCGGTGTATATGATCACATACCTAGAAACCTTCTTTAACTTTCACAACAAGAGACTAACATTTTCATCAACCTTTTCTTTAGTCTCACATGACTAGTTTGGTATTAGTCAACAACCCTAACTTGAAATAATCATAACTATGTACCTATAATGAATAAATATATGAAAATAGTACACAATTTTATTCAGTTTGTTTTATGCAATTCCTCTAGGTTTCACTACTTGGAACCTCTCAGAAAAGGATTTATAGCAAAAATGGCATACCTTGCTGAATTCTGGATTATTCTAGAGAACGACCTTGTAGAGCATGCCCCGCATGGAATATTTTTTGAATGGATCTGAAAATGTTACAAAGAATAATATAGAATGTACTATAACCAACACATTTGGTCTTACTGAATTTGGATCTGATATGAATAAGTTATGGTGTTTTTTCCAGAAACACTTGTTTTAGAGTAGTTTCAGGACTAACCACAAACCCTATTTTCCACGGAGTGTAACTCCAAAAATACAATGATCCACAATATCAATTTTTTACCATAGATACTTAGATACACTTAATCAATGGTCTATCGATTTCATGGTCTGAATCATTATATAAAAACATTTATTGTGAAAGTGGTGAGATGACCTGTAAATAACATACCTTAGAAAGCATCATCAAAAGAATTTATCCTCCCTTGAATTCCAATCTTCTTTTCTTCACCTTCCCTCTGAAATTCATCTTAGATATCCTTTGGTAACCTCAGTCACCTATATATATTCAGTATGCTCAAGTTTGATATAAAATGAGAGATCATTTCCTCTTATTTATACTCTCCAAATATCTTCCTTAGAAGCATCTTCTAGGTCACTTAACCCATTTCTAGGTCACTTAAGCCATTTCTAGGTCACTTAACCTATTTCTAGGTCACTTAACCCATTTCTAGATCACTTAACCTATTTCTAGGTCACTTATCCCATTTATAGGTCACTTAACCTATTTTCCTCATTTTTAAGGTTAACCACTATCCATAATTAGAAAGTTCTCCATTACTTTATCATTTAAATATTCCTCCTTGACTTTGTCACCTCATTTTATCATTTAAATAATCTTCTTTGAGTTTGTCACTTTACTTTATTATTTAAATAATCCTTCTTGACTTTTTCACTTTACTTTAATATTTAAATAATAATTTATTCTTTACTAGCTCTTTGACTTCTTTGACCTTTTGGGGCTTCAAGCCAACATATGAGGGTCCTCCAACTTCGTAAGGCCATAACTCTCAAACCGTGAAGAGTTATGTGATGTTCCACATACCAATAGAAATGTCATGACATGTACTATCCATATAGAATAGTATTAACTTCATATATATTAAAACTCACACCATTATACATGAAACAACCTTGGTTCCATTACCCAAACCTTTGTGCTACCAGACTTTCTTCAAGGGTTGGCATCAATGAAAACCAACCTTAATCAACAATCTCCCCCTTTGGCATTGATGGAAACACTTTAATGCAATATTGAAATTATTTCATGCAATACTGAATTCATATCACTCATGCTCCCCCTGGAACCATGCCTCTGTCCTCTGCATCTCTATGACCATTGCTCTCCCTGGAATCATGCCTCTATCCTCTGCATCTGACAAATCTCTCCCCCTTTGTCATCAATGAAAAATGTATCTTTCCATCTGCGACTGCTCCCCCTATTTGAACTATCCTCTTTATGGTGCTTCCTTGTGTACGTATAAGACATATAAGATAAGCATTCAAAAACATTCATTTTGGAGTAGAAATAACTCCAAGTCTCTGGCGAAGATACTTGAAGGCTTCTTGTGGAAGTGGTTTTGTAAATATGTCTACCACTTGTTCTTTTGTGCCCACATACTTGACTCTGATGTTCTTTTCTGCAACCTATTCTTGTAGAAAGTGACACTTGATTGGAATGTGCTTCATCTTGAAGTGCATCACCGGGTTCTTTGAGATGATGATGGCACTTGCATTATCACAATAGATTGGAATGGGCTCATCTTACTCAACCTATATATCTATAAGAGTTTGTTTCATCCAAATAACCTGTGTACACCATGCTTCTACTACAATATACTCTACCTCGACTGTAGATAGAGATATTGATGATTGTTTCTTTCTTAGCCATGATACTAAACACTCACCCAAGTAGAACGCTGCTCCACTGGTGCTTCGTCGGTCATCAATATAACCTACCCAATCTACATCTATGTAGGAAATAAGAGATAGATCCTTTCTTTTTGGATACCATAATCCAAACTCTTTTGTTCCTTTGGGATATCTGAAAAATCCTCTTCACTGCTAACACATGTGATTCCTTTGGTGTTGCTTGAAATCGTGCCACCTGTCCAACTGCCTGCATTACATTTGGTCTGGATGTTGTCACATATATTAGGATACCAATCATTGACCTGTATTGCCTTTGATCTATAGACTTTGAATCATCATCTTTGCTTAACTTGCAATTGGTTTGCATGGGAGTGATAACTGGTTTGCAATCTTCGATTCTGAACCTCTTAAGAATTTATTTGATATAATTGGTTTGAGAAATAAAAATTCCTTGGTTTCTTTGATGTATATGAAGTCCCAGAAAGAAGGATAGTTCTTCAATTAATGACATCTCAAATTCATTCTTCATATCCTTTGCAAATTTCTGGCTTAACCTGTGATCATCACTACCAAAAATAATATCATCAACATAAACTTCAATTAATAAAATACTATCTTGACTTACCTTGATATAGAGGTTGTTGTCTGCACTTCCTTTTCTGAACCATGCCTGTTGTAGATACTTATCCAATCTAGAGTACCATTGTTGGCCCTTGACCAAGTTTTGAGGAACACTTGGTCATATTTGACCATTTTTGGGACTTCAACAACCTGTCAAAGATGGAGCGCAAGACAAAGTGGAGATCGTGGAAGCTAGACCCCCTTTTTTGGTTTTTGGGATAATGTAACAGGACCGAGATGTTGGCCCATGGGTTTACCCATGTTTAGGCCCTTTTTGTAATGTATAAGTAGAAGTCTAGGCTATGTAAGAAGGGACCTATTTTGAGGACACTTGGGGCAGACCCAGGATTCAATGCTGCAACAACGCACCAACAAAACCCTAACTACCAACCCTTTCGGCAACACCTACGAAGCATATGAAGTCTCACCCAAGGTAGAGGCAGGGGTGTAGTAGAGATTGCGCGGCTAGACTGGAGTGTCTGTAGCACTTCTTGGAGCCCAATTTCAATCCTGTTATATATCTGCTCCTGCTTCGCTTCTTTCTTTTTTGTTATCTCTTCTATAGCTTCATTCATAGTTGCGAGGAAGAAACTGAAGTCATCCGGAGTGAGTGTGGTCTGCATATTAGTTATGTTTGCTTTTGATTTCTTTCGGGAGGGATACTTCAAAGGTGACCCTTTTCTCTTATTTATAACTTTGACTTCATCTTCCATTTTCTGTTCGACTTCCTCTAGGTCTTTGCCATTACCTTCTTGATCTGGTGTGACGGAAGTCGTCCTTATAGATCTGCTATCTACATCTTGAACCTCTTCAGGATTCTTCATCTTCTTTGTCTTACTGAGCCCAAGTGTGTCCTA
>JZKD02S1622318.1:86020-110725 GCA_000966675.3 Picea glauca | reverse complement strand
TATTTTTATTTTGAAGATCCTTTCTTAATGTGACAATCTCTGCTTCCAAATTTCCAATGATCTTGTCTTTTTCTTCTAGCTGTTCTTTGGGTGCTTTTTCAATTATTTTATCTTCTTCTATTTGAACCTTCAAATTTGTGATCATTTGTTCTAGTTCTTGAGTGTCTTCTTTCTTTTCTAGTTATGCTTGTAGTTTCTTGGTTTTCTTTTTTTGTCTTCTGATAACTTCTATGGCACACATTAATTCCTCTCGATAGTCAAATTCTGCCTTTTCAATTTCTTCTTCGACTTCTTCATATTCTTGTTCGGCTTCTTCATATTCTTCTTTGGAGTCTTCTTTATCAAAGTCTTCTACTGCCATGAATAGCACTCTTTTTGTCTCACTGTCATTGAATTCATCTTCATCTGATGATGATATGTCTTCTTTGGTGCATAAGCTTTTCTTGAAAACTTTCTTTGTGGTTCTTTTTCCTTTATATGTTTGTTTGCTTTTTGAGTAACCTTCATCATTTCTCTTTTTCTTATAAGGACATTTGTTAGAAAAATGAACAATACCATCACAATTAAAAAACAATTCAAGGAATCTTACCTCTATACCTACCATCGGTTCCCTTGTTTAGTCTTTTGACAAAGTTGGCCACTTCTTCATCATCCTTTGAGACGTGATTGCTGCTGCTATGTTCTTCTTTTTTCCTTACCTTTTTCTTTGAATTTTTGTATGCTTTAAAGGCTGATTCTTTTATATCTGGATTTTCCTATTCAATTCTCATTTCATATGATGTGAAGATTCCATGTAATTTGTCCATGCTTATTGAGTTTAGATATGATATTTCTTCTAGTGCTGATATATTAGGGTCAAATCTCATAGGAAGAGATCTTAGTACTTTTTGAACAAGTACAAATTATTTGATTTCTTCTCCCAATCCTATGATTGCATTTACTGTTTCATAAACTCGTAAAAAGTAAGCTGCAATAATCTCATCTTCCTTCATCTTAAGTTGTTCGAACTAACCTCTGTAAGTTTGAAGCTTTGCTACTTTGACTTTTGAATATCCTTCATAAATATTTTGAAGTTTGTCCCAAATATCTTTAGTGGATTTACAATGTGAAAATTTGGTGAATACCATTTTACTAAGACCATTCAGAAGTGCATTTTTGGCTTTGGAATTATTCTGACCGAGTTTCATTACTTTGTCATTTGTTAGCAGAATTGCTGGTGCTGTGTATCCATCTACAATTGATTGCCAAATTTCAAATCCTTGTGTCTATATATATATGTTTTCATCCTTATGCTCCAAAATGCATAATTTTGTCCATTGAACTTTGGTATTCCATTTTTATACAACTTGTTGCTCTCCATGATCTACCTTTTAGTGGTTAAAATGATTTCTGAAGGAACCTGCTCTGATACCAATTGTTGGATTATTGAGAGGGGGGTTGAATTAGTAATAGATAAATTTAATCCTTTTTAACCATATAATCCAAGTGTTATATCAATGCAACATTATCATCCAATAAATGCAGAGTAAATAAGCAATGAACAAATGAACAATCATACACATACACAATACACCAGTGTTTTACGTGGAAACCCAAAGCGGGATAAAACCATGGAATGATTTTTCTTATATGTCTTGAAGAATTACATTCATTGGAAGCACCAACTTCCTTTATTTTCCAACTGCAACTGGAAGGAGGCTCCAACCCCCTTGTTTCTCAGGCTACAACCTATGGGAAACTCCAACTCCCCTATTCTCTGGCTACAACCAAAAGGAGGCTACAACCCCCTATGTTCTTCAGATACAACCAGAAGGTGGCTACAACCACCTGTCCTTGCCCTGCCCAATTGCCTTGAAGTAGAAGTAGAATGATGGAACCAATGTCACACCATCACTGTAATATATATAGTTGTAAAATTGTACTGATAAACCCGAATGATGCATCAACCATGCATCAATATGTACCTCAACCTGTAATCAACCTGTACCATAAAAAAACACATCAACCATGCACCAACCTATACCAAACAACCTGTAATCAATATGTGCCATAAAAAAATGCATCCAACCATGTACCAAGTATGTATCAATAATGTGTCAACTACTCATCAACTATGACGCATCAAAATGTACCAACATCATCAACTATACACCTCATGTATGTGTCAACTCATCAACTACTTGTCTCAACCATGTACCCAACATGTACCTTAACCAAAATCCCTCATCAATTTCATCATCCAAATATGATTTATAACTCTGTAAAAAACCTGGTGTATATGATCACATACCTGCAAACCTTCCTTAACTTTCACAACAAGAGACTAGCATTTTCATCAACCTTTTCTTTAGTCTCACATGAATAGTTTGGGATTAATCAACAACCCTAACTTGAAATAATCATAACTATGTACCGGTAATGAATAAAGATATGAAAATATTACACAATGTTCTTTAGTTTGTTTTATGCAATTCCTCTAGGTTTCACTACTTGGAACCTCTCAGAAAAGGATTTATAGAAAAAATGACATACCTTGCTTAATTTTGGCTTATTCTAGAGAGTGACCTTGTCGAGAGTGCCCCACATGGAATATCTGGTGAATGGATCTAAAAATGTTACAAACAATACTAAATACTATACTCTAACCAACACATTTTGTCTTACTAAATTTAGATCTGTTATGAAGAAGTTATTACAGTTTTACCCGAAACACTTGTTTTAGACTAGTTTTAGGACTAGCCACAAACCCTATTTTCCATGGAGTGTAACTCCAAAAATACAATGATCCACAAGTTGTAAGTTTTAACATAGATAATTGGATATTTTTCCTCAATGACCTATCAATTTCGAGGTCTGAATCATTCTAGAAAAAAAGGTATTGTGATAATGGTGAGATGACTTGTAAATAACATACCTTCGAAAGCATCATTAGAAGAATTTTTCCTCCCTTGAATTCCGACCTTATTTTCTTTACCTTCCCTTTGAAATTCAGCCTAAATATCCTTTGATTACATCGGTCACCTATAGATATTCAATATTCTCAAGTGTTTTACAAAATGAGAGAGCCTTGCCTCTTTATTTATACTCTCCAAATATCTTCCTTAGAAGCATCTTCTAGGTCATTTAACGCATTTCTAGGTCACTTAACCCATTTCTAGGTCACTTAACCTATTTCTAGGTCACTTAACCTATTTTCCTCATTTTTATTGTTAACCACTTTCCATAATTAAATAGTTCTCCATTACTTTATCATTCAAATATTCCTCCTTGACTTTGTCACCTCACTTTACCATTTAAATACTCTTCTTTGATTTTATCACTTTACTTTATTATTCAAATAATCCTTCTTGACTTTGTCACTTTACTTTATAATTTAAATAATAATTTCTTCTTTGCAAGCTCTTTGACTTCTTTGACATTTTGGGGATTCAAGCCAACATATGAGGGTCCTCCAACTTCGTAAGGCCATAACTCTCAAACTGTGAGCAGTTATGTGACGTTCCACATACCACCAGAAATGGCATGACATGTACTATTCATATAGAATAGTATTACCTTCATATATATTAAAACTCATACCATTATGCATGAAACAACCTTGGGTCCATTACCCAAACCTTTGTGCTACCAGAATTCGCTACCAGACTTTCTTCAAGGGTTAACATCAATGAAAACCAACCTTAATCAACATCTACAACAAGCCATAAATGTCCAAAAGGAAATCCAAAAGATTTACAAGGAAAACCCTCAACCAAATTCATAAGTTCAACACAACACATATGAAAACCATACCTTTTTTCTTCTTGTAGCGTTCTGCTGCTGCAGTTTTGTTGCCGCAATTCTGCTGTTGCGAATTTGCTGCCGCAATTTTTATGTCGTGGTTTTTCTTCTGTGATTTTTCTACCGCACTTTTTTTTCCGCACTTTTCCTGCCACGATTTTTTTGCCGCACTTTTCCTACCGCAACTTTCCTGCCGCATTTTTCCTGCCACACTTTTCTTGCTACATTTTTTTTGCCACACTTTTCTCTATCAATAATACCTTCCCGAGTAGCCTTTCAGAAAATAGATATTCAATGATATTTAATAGGTGCTAATGGAAGAGCCTTTGTCTCTTATTTATACTTCCATGTAACTTCCTCAAGGGGTTACCTTCTAACCAACTTAACCCACTTTCCCTCTTTTAGGGATAACCCACTTCTAACCACTTGTTCACTTCTAGCTCACTTTGTTACACTTAACTTAACTACTTTACCATAAATAGTAAGTTCTCCACTTTTAGCTGCAACTAAATTTATTATTTAATTAATTTCTTTTGGAACCACTTTAACTTATCCATAAATAGTAAACTCACCATTTCTTGTTGCAACCACTTTGACTACTTTATTATTTAAATAATTTATCTTTACTCACAACTTCTTGTTGCAACTAACTTTTCTATAATTAGTCAATTCATAACTTATTTTCTCTTAACTAACTTCTTGTTGCAACCACTTTATTATTTAATTTATTTCTTGTTCAACCACTTTGACTATTCAATCTTCTCATCACAACTACTTTACCATAGTTACCAAACTCACAATGTCTTGTTGCAACTAATTTATTTTTAATTATTTTCTTAATGCAACAACTATACCCATGATTAACTCCTAGTTACCATCAATTTGAATAGTACACTTATTCTAGGATCTTGTAGAATAATTGACTTTTTTGGCCTTCTAGAGGCTTCTAGATAACTCATGAGGGTTCTCCAGCTTCATATAGCCATAAATATTTAACTGTGAGGAGTTATGTGACGTTCCACATATAACCGGAAATGGCATGACATATAATATTCATCTAGAATAGTCTTACCTGCATATACACTGATATTTATTATATTATTCCTCAACCAAACTTGGGTTCCTTACCCATACCTCTAGAGCTACCAGACATACTCAAGGGTTGACACCAATCTCTAAGAGTTGACATCAATCTACAATATCACTCTCCAAAGGTTGACATCAATGACAACCAACAATCCAAACCAATTTTCCATCACTCTAAACCAACTATCTGACAATATCCCCCTTTGGCATTGATGGAAACACTTAGTCATGATAATATTCATGTTCATACTCCTCATCAATGTTTCTATATCTCCTCCCTTGACATCAATGGAAAAGGGTAGCTCTCCTCCCTTGACATCAATGGAAAAGGGTATCTCTCCTTGGGGCTGCTCCCCCTGTCTAAATTCCTTTGATATTTTCTCTATGTTTCTAAGCCTTTAATTACTCTCTCTCCCTTCATATGAATAATATCCCCCCCTTTGAAAAAGGGTATCACTCTGATGCAACATTGAATTAATATCTCTCATTCTTCCCTTGTGACAATCTCTCCTCTCGGAAACATGCTTCCATGCTCTCTCTCCAAGCATCTATCTCTCTATCCTGCATATGATGAATCTATTCCTCTAGAATCATACCTCTATTCTTACCTCTCTGTTTGAAAACTTCTCTAAAAGATATTTCTACATATCTTTTTGGTTCTATTTCTCTCTCTTGACTTCTTTGCAAGATGTTTCATAGAAAAAATATAAGTCTTCCTGTACCTGCTTCCTTTTGGAGTTATTGTCCATTGGTGCTTCCTTGTATAATGAACTGATATATATGAAAGACATTCAAGAATAACCAGTCAAATATTCATGTGTAATTATCATCCATTATGATAATGTTCCTTTGTCTTTTAACCACTCTCTGAACCAATCTATGAATCGATGCTCTCATCCACTGTCATATATATGTCCAAACCTACTAAGTGTTCTTATGAATCCATCTCTGTCCATACGATCCAAGACTTTTCTACAAAACTGTCCATAATGTTGACCCATCTTTCACTATACTATCATGAATTCTTCACTACTGCAACTGACTAATCTATCATATTGTACTTATGCTAACTAACTACTCTAAATCTGTCTATTCAAAATATGCAAGCTGCTCGAAAGATGGTTATTTGGTCTATCTTAGCTACCTCTTAGAATCCCCCTATCTATTATTCATATTACGTGGGAGTCTCTAAGTCGGATGGCTCAGAACAATTCCTGCTCTGATGCAAAGTCATCATCATCTTCATCGGTAGATTCATCATTTCTTTGAACTCTGACTTCTTTATTTCTATCTGTGGATTCATCTTTCACTACAGTACCTGAAAGTAAAATCTCTCTAACCTGTTCCTTATTTACCTTTCCTCCTTTTCTTTCATTTCTTTTCCAAAAATTTCAATATCTGACATCTTCCTTTTTCTTTGTAGATTTGTCTTCATCTCGTTTTATTTCCAATATTACGATATTAGGGAATTGGTCTTTGTTCACCTATTCTTCTTGTTTTCTTATCCATACTTTCTTATATCTGATATCAATTTTCTATTTTATGGAAGTATCGATCATGCTTCTACGATCACGATCTATGTGTTCATACTCATGACATTTGTAACATTCAATGTTATGTGGGGCCACATAAGAATTTCTTTCTTGAACATTTATTTTAGAATCCCTACAATTTGTAACCGTATGTCCAAAGTTAGTACAATAAAAACAATGACCATAAAATAAATTTACATACCTGGGAGTGGTGATCTTCTTTGTGGTGCTGTCCTTCTAAATTTCTACCTTGACTGATCAAGATGATGATTGAATCTTCTTTGTGGCTTGAACATGGATGGTCTTTGTGGTGAACCAATCCAGTTCACCAGGTAAATACCCAATGTAGGTAGGACAAAAGGTTATAATCCATAAAGGACAATATATTAAATAATAATGTATATGAATATGAGATGAATATAATGAGAATGAGGGTTAATTTATATATCCTCATAGAGGGTGCCCTTTCGTGAATAGAAATGTCGTTTAGATAAGACATGACTTTTGATTTATGATTTGTTTAATTATTATATTTAATTATTATTAATTATATCTATTTCTATATATATTTTGTTCATAACAGTCTTCTTGAATATGCATATTTATTAGTTTTCTTAGATTTTGGTTGACCATGATTCTTTCCTTTGAGTACTTGTGTAGAACTCTTGCTCTTTTCTTCATTCTTATTTTCTAGAAACCTAGAGTGCTTCTCTTAATTCTCTACAATTGATGCATATGTTTTTGTATCTTCAACATTCTTGTTGAGCTTGACGATTTTAATTCTCAATGTGAGAAATTCTTCGTCAAGATTCTCAACCTCTTCTTATTTCTTCATTATCTGATACTTCATGACTTCTTCTGTTCTCTTCACTTCTTCAAGATGGATTTTTAATGTGGTTATTTCTTCTTCAAGTCCTTTCTCTTCTTGACCAAACTTTGCCTCAAGATGGTTTAGATCATTATTTCTTTCCTCAAGATGATCTGTCAATATATTCTCTTTCATTTATTCTTCTTCCTTCTGTGATGATATGTTGGCTTCCAAATAGTTCTTTTGATTTTCAATATTTTTTTTCGATATTTCTCACTTCGTCTAGTTGAGTTCTTAAGTTCTCGATGACCTGTTGGGATTCTTCAAAAATGAGAATAATTTCCTTTTGTTTCATCAATTCTTTCTTGAGTGACATTTTTTCTTCTCTTTCTTTTCGTAGTTCATCGAAAGCACTGATAAGTTTTTCTTCATAATTGTCTTCTATTTCAATTAGTTTTTTTTGTCTCATTTCCTTCATGGCATTCCATTTCAGGATGTCCATGTTTTTCACAGTTAAAGAAAAAAAGCATACTTCTATTGATTATGTACTCTTCATCTTCTGAATCTGTTTGACGTGAACATATTTCTTCTTGATATGTACTTGCATCATCTTTGACATTCTTTGACTCGGTGATGAGTGAAGAATAGATATTATGTAACTTATCCCAAAGTTCTTTAGTTGATGAAAATTTACCCACTTTGTCCTTGACTAAATCATATAGTCCTTACAAAATTAAATCCATTGCAATTTTGTTATTTCATTTCAGTTTTTTCTTTGATGTAGTCTTTTCCCTTTTTGAACTATCATATCTTGTAACAATTGATTGCCAAATATCATACCCCTGTGCCTTTAAAAATACTTTCGTCCTTCTGCTCCATATCTCATACTTTAAACCATTCTGACCATTAAACAATGTTACTCCATTTTCAGAATAATCCATGATCTCCTTCCATTGGTTAAACTGTTTCCTGAAGGAACCTACTCTAATACCAATTGTTGGATTACTGAGAAGGGGGGTGAATCAATAATGAACAATTATACAAATTATTATTTCTTTAAACCACAATGTATATTATTTTACTTGTTCAACCATGTTCATATCTTCATCATCAATAAATTATTATACCATAAGTATTAACATTCATCAGTGCATAATAAACAATAACAAACAGATCCACATAATGCACAGTACACCAATATTTACGTGGAAACCCAATGTGGGAAAAAACCACAGAATGCTTTTCTTATATGTCAAGAATTGCATTCAAGGAAGAACCAACTTCCAATTCTCCAGCTACAACTAGAAGGAGGCTCCGACCCCCTAGTTTCTCAGGCTACAACTTGAGGGAAGCTCCAACTCCCCATTTCTCTGGCTACAACTAGAAGGAGGTTACAACCCCCTATGTTCTTCGGCTACAACCAAAAGGTGGATAAAACTACCTATCCTTGCCCCGTCCAACCACCCTAAAATACAAGTAGAATGATGAAACCACTGTCACACTATCACTATGAGATATACTGTTATAAATCTATACCAATCAACCTGCACCAAACACCATGTAACAACCTGTACCAAACAACATGTAATCAAATTGTACCAATAACATGTAAACAACCTTTACCAATAACTTGTGTGAACATGTACCATGCATCAGCATGTACCTCAACTTGTACCATAAACAAGTGCATCAACCATGCACCAAACCTGTACAAATAGCCTGTCATAACAACCTATCAAAAGAACCTATCACAACAAACTATCTCATCAATCTTATCAACCAAATCAAATCTATTCACCAAGATAAATAACCAAGAAAACTCTCAACCATATGCACAATATCACCAAGATGTGCATCAACCAAGCATATCACAACAACTCATAATCATCACCAAAATCAATATGTGCTTCTAATAATATACCAAGACAAGTATGCTATATTATCCATAAACCATGTGTCAACAATACTACTAACAAGTGCATCCAACCATGTACCAAGTATGTACCAATCATGCATCAACTACACAACAACTATGACTCATCAAGATGTACCAACATCATCAACTATACACCTCATGTATGTGCCAACTTATCAACTAGTTGTTTCAACCATGTACCCAACATGTACCTCAACCATATACCAATATAACCATCAAAAGTTATCACTATCCATAAGCAAATACCATAAACCCATACATCAAACCATGTGCCATAACCTCACTTTTATGTATCCTTAAGGATGTATCATTCATAACCCAATCATATACGAAGACCACTAACAAGTGTCTCTCACAATGCACTACAAGATATGCCAATAAATCAAACTAAGTGCACTAACAATATACTTCAAAAAATCTGCCTCAAAACCATTCTACAACAAGCCCTAAACTTCCAAGAGGGCATCCAAAATATTTACAAGGAAAATCCTCAACCAAATTAAAAGTTCAACACTATACATATGAAAACCATACCCTTTTTCTTCTTGTAGCATTCTATTGCCATGGTTTTTCTACCATGATTCTGCTGTCGCGAATACGCTGCCACAATTTTTCTGCCACACTTTTTTTGTCGTGATTTTTCTGCAGCACTTTTTCTGCCATGGATTTTCTGTCATGATTTTTTTTCCGCACTTTTTTTTCCACACTTTTCCTGCCACACATTTTCTACTGCACCTTTCCTACCACATTTTTAATTGCACACTTTTCCTGCCACACTTTTTCTTCCACACATTTCTCTATCAATAATACCTGCCCAAATAACCTTTAAAAAAATATATATTCAATGATATTCAATAGGTGCTAATGGGAGAGCCTTTGTCTCTTATTTATACTTCCATGTATCTTCCTCAAGGAGTTACCTTCTAACCAACTTAACCCACTTTCCTTATCTTAGGGCTATTGTAATATCCTTTGGTTGAACCCAATTGTAAATGTAAATACAAATGTATGTAAGCTGGTGAGCTATTTGATATCATTTTTGTATGCACCTTTCGTGGCATAGTGCGCGCATGTAATGCACACTAAAATGATGAAGTGTGCACATTCCAGGATACCTCACACAACAACTTAAGTGTGCATGATTTTGAGGCCAGGGAGCCTTTTGTTGAAATTACTAAGACATCTGAGAGGGGGGGGGGTGAATCAATTGTTACTGTGCTTAAACAATATTAACAATAAAGCCATTTTTTTTTGTAATCTTTCTCCAAGTGACCATCAATATTATACAATATATGAACAACATAAATAATGAGAATCACTCACACATAAGATATACACAGAGACAAATTTTCACGAGGAAACCCATAAAGGGAGAAAACCTCTTCTTCTTCAAAATGATAGGCAGTCTTTTAAGTTCTGTACATCATCTATAATTGAGAACCAACTCAATGTGAGGCTACTACCTTTATTTTACAAGCTCCAACTTGTTTGAGAGCACCAGCTCTCTGGTTTCTCTAGTGCCCACTAGAAGGAAGCACCAACTCCCTGAGTATTCTAACACTAACTAGATGGAAGCACCAACTTCCAGTTACACAGGCTCCAACTTGTATAATAGAGAACACTTGTTCTCCCTTGCACCACCCTGCCACCCTAGTTTCTTTGGATGCAACTAGATGAAAGCTACAAATCCCTTTGTTCAAGCACCCACTTGAACCTCTGAGGACAACAATCCTCCCTACCACCCTTATTACAAATAAATGATTGAATAACCAACACACAGATAAATCAATTCTTACCACTTCTTCACTGTTCTGCAATTCTTCTCTGCTACACTATTCTTCTGCTCTGTTCATATTTGTCTTGACTTGTTGTCTCTATCTATCTGTTATTTCTCTGTCCTTCTCATGCTCTTTGATATTTGCACATTCTTCTCTCTTCACCTTTTCTCTTATGTTCAACTTTTGTTCCTTATCTCTGAGCATTCTTCACATTGCACATACTGTTGTTTTATCTTTCTACAATTCAACTCATTTTTCAGTCAGAACAACCACACTTACCCCATCACTGCATGTTTCTTTTATTCACACCATCCCATCAACTACCCCTCGAACCCTAGGACAACACTTTTTCCAACTGAAATGCCAACCGTCCAAGAATTATGAATTAGTTTTGATAACTGAATCATAACTGATCAATTAACTATGAGGTGAAACAGTATCCCTCTGATCATATTCAAGTTCACCTGCACCATTGGATTAAATGATGGGTCTTGTTCTTATTTTGGCATTTCGACATTTTGGCATTCCTTGTGATGAGATAACTTGACCCTCCATGTCGTAATCCCTGAAACTCCGAAAAAAGGAGCTTAGCTTGACTAGCTTCGAACATTTCGACATTTCGACATTCCTTGTGATAAGATATCTTGATGCTCCATGTCACGATCCCCGAAACTCTGAAAAAGAGCTTAGCTATTAGAGCATTTCACAATTTCACATTTCGACATTTCGCGATTTCGCATATCGCAAGTTCGAGAGATTAGGGAACCCCGTTCCTTTGAATTTCCAGTCAGCAAAATGACAATCTTTCACCACGTGTCCTATGGACCCAGTGGTCTAGATCTTATCATGATTTCAAAACTTCACGGGCCTTCGTCGTGTCTGATCAACAGTTTAGATCAATCCTTGATCCGACAACTAGGATTATTTCATGATTTCGAATATCGCGAGTTCATGACTCCTATGGTGAAGTGTTTCGACACTTGACTCCTTCAACTCCCAGTATCCAAAACTCAAAAATGTCATGGTTTCACAGGATTTCGATGTTTCACATTTCATGACTTCAGGGCTCCTTTGGTGAAGTGTTTCGACACTTGAATCCTCCAACTCTCAGTATACAAAACTATGAAACATCGTGGTTTCGCGGGATTTCGGCGTTTTGCATTTTGTGATTTCAAGACTCATGTGGTGAAGTGTTTAGACACTTCCAACTCTCGGTATCCGAAATTATGATTTCCCGGTCTGCGAAGCTTCGAAATGGAGTGTGCCTATTTTAGAAAAATACTCTGCTTTCTATCTCCGAAATTCCGATTTCTCGGTCTGTGAAACTCTGAAATGGAGTGTACCTATTTCGGGATTTTCTTCCATGTGATCATCGTTGCATTGCTTGTCTTGTTGCCACTTTCTCTTGTTCATCATTGTCGAGCTGAGATTTCCATGAATGACAAAGAAATACTCTACCTTCTGTCTGCCCATAATAAATATGCCAATAGTCTCCCCCTTTTGGCATTGATGGAAACCTTGAAGAACATTCAACTATACCACTATAGCATCTCCAAAATTACTACACTTTCTCCCCCCTTCGAAATCAATGTCAAAGAAGAAACATGCTCTCCCTAAGATGTTGTAGAACATAATCCCCCTGTCAATTATGAGTAACTTAGAAATACAACAAATATTCAATAAGGACTCCCCTTGACCAGGTGAAAAGATTAGACGAAAGAAGTTATAACCCCCAACTTTTGATGAAGATATCCAAAAGGGGTCACTGCTAATGGTTTAGTAAATATATCATCTATCTGTTCTGTGGAAGGGATATAAATCAGCTGAACAACTCTATTTGTAACTTGTTCTCTGAGAAAATGGTATTTTATCAGGATATGCTTAGTCTTGGAATGAAGAATAGGATTCTTGGAGACACTAATGGCACTGGTGTTATCACAGTGAAGTGGAATGGGATCAGTGTAAGTTATCTTCAAATCTGCAAGAGTTTGTATCATCCATAAAATCTGAGTGCAGCAAATAGAAACAACAATGTACTCTACTTTTGTAGTTGATAAGGAAATAGATCCTTTCTTTTTACTAAGCCATGTTACTAATGATTCACCCAAGAAGAATGATCCTCCACTGGTGCTTTTTCTCTCATCAACATAGTTTTCCCAATCTGCATTTGAATAAGCAGTTAACTGAAAATTCTGATTTCTAGGATACCACAGACCATAAGTCATTTTTCCCTTCAAGATTTCTGTTTAGGAGCAGACTGATAACGACATACCATTCCAACAACTTGCATTATATCAGGATGGGATGCTGTGATGTACAAAAGACTACCTATCATAGAGCGATATGTCCTTTGATCAACATCCGGTGAAACATAATTTTTACTGATCTTGCAACCAACCAACATAGGTGTGCTAACAAGAGAGGAATCCTCCATCTGAAATTTCTTCAACATCTCTTTCAAATATTTTTCTTGAGAGATAAATATTCCTGCAGAACTCTGTTTTACTTGTAAGCCAAGAAAATATGACAGTTCTCCTATCATGAACATCTCAAATTCTATTTGCATAGAGTTAACAAACCACTCGACAGATGATTCATTAGTACAGCCAAAAATAATATCATCTACATAAACTGAAACAACTAGTAAATTATCACCTTCAGACTTAATGTAGAGATTTCTATCAACAATACCTTTCTTGAACCCTTTGTCTTGTAAAAATTTGTCCAGTCTATAATACCAAGCTCGTGGTGCTTGTTTCAATCCATATAAGGCCTTCTTTAGCTTGCAAACATAATTAGGATTATCTGTCAATGAAAATCCTTTAAGTTGCTCCATATATACTTCTTCCTCTAGATCTCCATTAAGAAATGCTGATTTAACATCCATCTGATAAAATTTAAAGTTCTTATGACATAAATAAGAAAGAAACATTCTGATGGCTTCCAATCTTTCCACTGGTTCAAAAGTTTCATCAAAGTCTTGACCTTCAACTTGTGCATACCCTTTACAGAACAATTTGGCTTTATTTCTAACAACTTGTCCTTTTTCATTCATTTTATTCTTGAACACCCATTTGGAACCTATTACATTTTTATCTTCAGGTCTAGGGACAAGCTCCCAAGTATTGNAGATCTTATCATGATTTCAAAACTTCACGGGCCTTCGTCGTGTCTGATCAACAGTTTAGATCAATCCTTGATCCGACAACTAGGATTATTTCATGATTTCGAATATCGCGAGTTCATGACTCCTATGGTGAAGTGTTTCGACACTTGACTCCTTCAACTCCCAGTATCCAAAACTCAAAAATGTCATGGTTTCACAGGATTTCGATGTTTCACATTTCATGACTTCAGGGCTCCTTTGGTGAAGTGTTTCGACACTTGAATCCTCCAACTCTCAGTATACAAAACTATGAAACATCGTGGTTTCGCGGGATTTCGGCGTTTTGCATTTTGTGATTTCAAGACTCATGTGGTGAAGTGTTTAGACACTTCCAACTCTCGGTATCCGAAATTATGATTTCCCGGTCTGCGAAGCTTCGAAATGGAGTGTGCCTATTTTAGAAAAATACTCTGCTTTCTATCTCCGAAATTCCGATTTCTCGGTCTGTGAAACTCTGAAATGGAGTGTACCTATTTCGGGATTTTCTTCCATGTGATCATCGTTGCATTGATGGTCTTGTTGCCACTTTCTCTTGTTCATCATTGTTGAGCTGAGATTTCCATCAATGACAAAGAAATACTCTACCTTCTGTCTACCCATAATAAATATGCCAATAGTCTCCCCCTTTTGGCATTGATGGAAACCTTGAAGAACATTCAACTATACCACTATAGCATCTCCAAAATTACTACATTTTCTCCCCCCTTCGACATCAATGTCAAAGAAGAAACATGCTCTCCCTAAGATGTTGCAGAACATAATCCCCCTATCAATTATGAGTAACTTAGAAATACAACAGATATTCAATAAGGACTCCCCTTGACCAGGTGAACAGATTAGACGAAAGAAGTTATAACCCCCAACTTTTGATGAAGATATCCAAAAGGGTTCACTGCTAATGGTTTAGTAAAGATATCATCTATCTGTTCTGTGGAAGGGATATAAATCAGCTGAACAACTCTATTTGTAACTTGTTCTCTGAGAAAATGGTATTTTATCGGGATATGCTTAGTCTTGGAATGAAGAATAGGATTCTTGGAGACACTAATGGCAATGGTGTTATCACAGTGAAGTGGAATGGGATCAATGTAAGTTATCTTCAAATCTGCAAGAGTTTGTATCATCCATAAAATCTGAGTGCAGCAAGTAGAAACAACAATGTACTCTACTTTTGTAGTTGATAAGGAAATAGATCCTTTCTTTTTACTAAGCCATATTACTAATGATTCACCCAAGAAGAATGATCCTCCACTGGTGCTTTTTCTCTCATCAACATAGTTTTCCCAATCTGCATCTGAATAAGAAGTTAACTGAAAATTCTGATTTCTAGGATACCACAGACCATAAGTCATTTTTCCCTTCAAGATTTCTGTTTAGGAGTAGACTGATAACGACATACCATTCCAACAACTTGCATTATATCAGGATGGGATGCTGTGATCTACAAAAGACTACCTATCATAGAGCGATATGTCCTTTGATCAACATCCGGTGAAACATAATTTTTACTGAGCTTGCAACCAACCAACATAGGTGTGCTAACAAGAGAGGAATCCTCCATCTGAAATTTCTTCAACATCTCTTTCAAATATTTTTCTTGAGAGATAAATATTCCTGCAGAACTCTATTTTACTTGTAAGCCAAGAAAATATGACAGTTCTCCTATCATGAACATCTCAAATTCTATTTGCATAGAGTTAACAAACCACTCGACAGATGATTCATTAGTACAGCCAAAAATAATATCATCTACATAAACTGAAACAACTAGTAAATTATCACCTTCAGACTTAATGTAGAGATTTCTATCAACAATACCTTTCTTGAACCCTTTGTCTTGTAAAAATTTGTCCAGTCTATAATACCAAGCTCGTGGTGCTTGTTTCAATCCATATAAATCCTTCTTTAGCTTGCAAACATAATTAGGATTATCTGTCAATGAAAATACTTCAAGTTGCTCCATATATACTTCTTCCTCTATATCTCCATTAAGAAATGCTGATTTAACATCCATCTGATAAAATTTAAAGTTCTTATGACATAAATAAGAAAGAAACATTTTGATGGCTACCAATCTTTCCACTGGTTCAAAAGTTTCATCAAAGTCCTGACCTTCAACTTGTGCATACCCTTTACATAACAATTTGGATTTATTTCTAACAACTTGTCCTTTTTCATTCATTTTATTCTTGAACACCCATTTGGAACCTATTACATTTTTATCTTCAGGTCTAGGGACAAGCTCCCAAGTATTGTTCTTNCTGAGTCTTTAATTAATTTCCTTCTTGTCTAAACTCCTTTATCTATATCTCCAATTATCTGATTTTCATGATGATTCTTTCTAACAATCTTGAGAGATGGTTTTGCTTCTTTTTTATGATTTGTATCATCCTGAGTATTCATATCTTCATCTGATTCAGATTCTTCCCTTTCTGATCCTTGGACCTGTTTATCTTCATCTTCAACTATATCTTATGTGCTTGGTTCAACACTGCTTACATTTCTGACCGAAATTTCTTCATCAACTTTTATGTCTATACAATCAACCATTTTATGCAGTCTCTTATTGTAACATCTGTAGCATTTACTATTTGTAGCATAACCCAAGAAGATACCTTCATCATCCCTGTCATCATATTTGCCAATATTTTCATCATTGTTCTTGATATAACATTTACTCCCAAAGACTTTAAAATGATTGATTGAAGTAGGTCTTCCAAACCATAGTTCATGAGGAGTCTTGTCACTGTGTGGCCTGGGATGAGCTTTGTTAAGAATATGAATAGTTGTATGAATTGCTTCTACCCAATATGTCTGAGGTATGTTCCTTTCATTCATCATTAATCTAGCCATTTGCTGTACTGATCTATTCTACCTCTCAATAACTCTATTTTGCTGTGGAGTCTTTGGAATTGTGTACTCTCTTTTGATCCCATGTTTATCATAGAAATATTTGAAGTTCCATGAACTAAACTCTCCTCCTCTATCAGACCTTACTGCCTTTAATCTTTTTCCTATTTGATTCTCAGTCAGAGCCTTAAACACTTTGAATTTGTCAAATGCTTCAAATTTTTCCTTCAAAAAGGAAACCCATGTTAGTCTAGAATAATCACCAATAATCAACATAAAATAATTTTCTTTTCCTGTACCTTCTCTCCTTGATGGTCCACATAAATCCATATGTAGTATATGGAGAGTTTTTTCTGTTGAAGGAAAGTTTTTAGATTTTAACTGAGTGCGAGTAAGATTTCCTATCTGGCAGGGTTTACAAATAGAGTCGTATGGATTTGATATCTTCAGAAGATATTTTACTGCCCCATTGTTTCTGAGATTGATTATATGATAAAAATTTAGGTGTCCAAGTCTCCTATGCCACAACCAACTTTCATCATACTTTCTTAAGTGGCATTCTTATTTTTCTTTTTTTAACACATAGACATTGTTTTATGTTCTTATTCTTTTTGCAACTAGCTGTCCTGAATTCACAGATTTTATTCTACAGTCTTTAGAGGTAAAAATGACTTCACATCCTCGGTCATAGACTTGAATGAAACTAATCAGATTATGTTTTAGACCTTCTACAAACAAAACATCTTGAGCTTTCCCTTTTCCATTACTCAAACTTACCATTCCTTTACCTTTTATTTTTCCTGGTGCATCATTTCCAAAAGTTACATTCCCTGATTTGCTTTCACTTAGAGTTAGAAACTTACTTTTGTCTCCAGTCATATGTTTGGAACATCCACTGTCAATATACCAGGTATTCTTTTGTCTTTGGGTTGATAACACTAGTCCACACTTGTCATCCACTTTTTTCATCCAAACCTTGACATTTTCAGCGATGGGGATCAAATCTGGATTGTAATTCCTTAAGTGACAGTCTGTAGCTTTATGTCCATAATTATGGTAGTTGTAACATTCTGGTTCACTAAATAACAGATCATAATGATTTTTATGCTCATAATTGTTGTTGTATTTCACCCGTGTCCTTCTCCCAGTTATCACATGATTTATAGTCTATTATTATTTGTTGCTTGACTGTCTCAATCTTTGTGGTGGNAGATAATTATTCCTTGAAAAACTTGATTGCTCATATCTAAATCTTAAAGAACAATTTATAGCTTTGTGACCAAAGTTAGAGTAGAAAAAACAATAACCATAGAAAAAACCTTTGTACCTTGAAAAAATATGTCTTCTTTGAGCAAATAAATTTCTTCCATGCTGATGATTTCCTTGAGCAGGAAGTGTATTATTTCCTTGTTCTACAGATTCAGTTCTGGCACCTTTTTCTTTACTCCTCCTGGGTGATTGATTTTATTTCTTTGTTTTTGTAGAGTGACCATTGTCAATGTTTGAAGATTTCACAAACTTGATAGGTTCTGTATTACTTGGATGATCACTACTTGATCCTTATTCATACCCCAATCTAGCTTTCAACTTCGGGTTTCTTTGTTGATTTAGAATGGAGGTTAATCCTTCTGAGGCTTTAATACTTGGAATATTTTGGTGATACAATCCCTTAAACTTCTCCATTTCTTTTCTGGTTTTTGCTATCTCTTATTCTAAGGCTTCACACCTCGCTTTCTTCTCTGACAATTGTTGTTTTAGTATGTATTCTATTTTCTTTGCCTCTTCTAATTCCACTTTCAGCAGGGAAAAGTCTTCATCAGGCTATTTACTGTCTTTTTCCAACTATATCAACAATTGTTTTTGCTTTCTGTTCTTAATTCTGAGTCTGTCACTCTCTTCCAGTGCACTGATCAGTTCTCCTTTGATATCAACCACAAATTATTCATCATTATCATCACGCCTGTGATTTTATTATCATAATCCTCTTTATCCATAATCATGAAGTCATTTACCTTATCTTCACAGGAAGAGTCACTATCGGTGTCTTCTGAGGAATTGTCATTATTTTCACACAAACTTTTCTTCTTACTATATTTCTTGAATTTGTACTTCTTTCCATCATCAGAGTTCTGGTCCTTTTTCTGATGGGGACACTTAGATGCAAAGTGACCTATCCTACCACAGTTGAAGCATTTGAAGGGAAGATTTCCTTGATATTTTCCTGATCCTTTCTTTAACCTTCTCACAAATTTTGCCTCAATATCATCTAAATCTAAATTAGTATTCTTGTCTACTTTAAATGATGCTTCTCTAGTAATGGATTTATCTTTGCTAATTCTCATTTCATATGCAATTAAAGTTCCTAGAAGTTGATCAATGGACAGAGTTTTAAAATAATTTAGTTCTTCTATTGCAGAGACTTTTGGATTAAATTTATCAAGAAGAGATCTTAAAATCTTCTGAACTAAGAGTGATTCTTCAAACTTCTCACCAAGACCCTTCATGGCATTCAAAAGTTCTTCAACTCTTAAAGAATACTTGCTAACTGTTTCATATTCATTCATCTTTAGTTGTTCAAACTTCAATCTAAATGTTTGAAGTTTGGAATCTTTTACTTTCTCATTTCCTTCATAGCTGCTAATAAGTTTATCCCACATTTCTTTGGCAGTTTGAAGCTGCATCACCTTTACAAACTCGACTTCTGCAAGTCCATTCAAGATAACATTCATTACCTTAACATTAAAGATAAATTCTAACTTATCATCCTTGGAAGCTAGCACAACAGTATTTATGTATCCAGTCCCTACTACATCCCAAACATCAACACCTAAGGCCATTAGGTATGTTCTCATTCTAAGCTTCCAAAAGGCAAAATTTGTTCCATCAAATAGAGGAGGCTTACTGGCTGAAGTCCCTTCATGAATTGTCATGTTTAAGCTTACAGATCTAACTTTAAATAAAAGGACCCTGCTCTTATACCAGTTGTTGAAATTACTAAGACAACTGAGAGGGGGGGGCGGTGAATCAATTGTTACTGTGCTTAAACAATATTAACAATAAAGCCATTTTTTTTTTGTAATCTTTCTCCAGGTGACCATCAATATTATACAATATATGAACAACATAAATAATGAGCATCACTCACACATAAGATATACATAGAGACATATTTTCATGAGGAAACCCATAAAGGGAGAAAACCTCTTCTTCTTTGAAATGATAGGCAGTCTTTTAAGTTCTGTACATCATCTATAATTGAGCACCAACTCAATGTGAGGCTACTACCTCTATTTTACAAGCTCCAACTTGTTTGAGTGCACCAACTCTCTGGTTTCTCTAGAACCCACTAGAAGGAAGAACCAACTCCTTGACTATTCCAACACTAACTATATGGAAGCACCAACTTCTAGTTACATAGGCTCCAACCTGTATAACAGAGAACACTTGTTCTCCCTTGCACCACCCTGCCACCCTGGTTTCTCTAGCTGCAACTAGATGGAAGATACAACTCCCTGTGTTCAAGCACTCACTTGAACCTCTGAGGACAAAATTCCTCCCTACCACCCTTATTACAAATAAATGATTGAATAACCAACACACAGATAAATCAATTCTTACCACTTCTTCACCGTTCTACAATTCTTCTCTGCTACACTATTCTTCTGCTCTGTTCATATTTGGCTTGACTTGATATATCTGTCTATCTGTTCTTTCTCTGTCCTTCTCATGCTCTTTGATATGTGCAAATTCCGCTCTCTTCACCTTTTCTCTTCTGTTAAGCTTCTGTTCCTTATCTCTGAGCATTCTTCACACTGCACATACTGTTGTTTTATCTTTCTACTGTTCAACTCATTTTTCAGTCAGAACAACCACACTTACCCTGTCACTACATGTTTATTTTATTCATACCATCCAATCAGTTACCCCTCGAACCCTAGGACNAAGGATGTGGGAAAAATTCTCCATCATTTCGTCCCTCTGTCGCGTGAGAGCTTGCTCAAGCAACAGACTGATAGGATCGTCTTCTCCATCATTTTTCTTTTCTTCCGCCATTGAGAGTTTCTTGGGTGTGCGAGAGCGATTTCCCTCAAGAGAGACAAGCTTGAGACCCAACTTTCTATACTTAGACCTCGTTGGGGACATGCACTGAAAAACGATTAAGAGAAACTTGCTCTGATACCACTGATCCGGATTATTTGCGGCACGAAATGAGAGTGGAGATATAACACATAAATATTTAGAGATATTGCAAGAGAGACAACAATATGATAGAGATATAGCGAAAATGAAACAAGAGTCACAAGTATACAGTAATACATGATTTCTATTAAGGAAATAAATGTACAGAGACTGTAAAATATAGAGTGAAAGACTCGCTAGAATGGTGGTAGCTTATCTCTGAGAAGAGATGTGACGGCTACTCGCATCCATGAGAAGATGATTACAATGAGTCTTTGAAGGCCTTTTTACAATAAGAAGGAATGTCAAAAACCCTAGACATCCAAAAACCTAGCCATGGGAGATGAAGCGCCAAAATTCATGTGGGCCCCGTTTGGGTAAGTTGGTGCATCAACTTCCTGGGGTCGTAACTTTTGCATACAATCTTCGTTTTAGGCATATGATAGCTCGTTGGAAAGATATATTCGAGGACTACAAATTTTGGATGAAAAACATGATCTACAATCCATTTTTCTCCCCATTGTCTCAAAAAAACATCGTTCAGCGCCTCAAAATGGCCCCGGAAGTTAAAAGCTGCTAAAAATAGTAAATTATCAAAATTGCCAAAAACATGTTTTGGAATAGTTGGAGAAGGTGGGTGGCCACCGATATCCACCTGGATCACTATGAGGTGAAACAGTAGCCCTCCAATCATATTCAAGTTCAATTGCACCATTGTATTAAAAGATGGGTCTCTTTCTTATTTCACCATTTCACAATTCGTCATTTTGACATTTCGACATTCCTTGTGATGAGATGAATTGACGCTCCATGTTGCAATCCCCAAAACTCCGAAAAAAGGAGCTTAATTTGACTAGCTTTGATCATTTCAGCATTTCACATTTCAACATTCCTTGTGATGAGATATCTTGACGCTCCATGTCGCGATCGATGAAACTCCAAAAAAGAGCTTAGGTGTTAGCTCCTTTAGCAATTTCGCATTTTGACATTTCACGATTTCCCATATCTCAAGTTCGAGAGATTAGGGAACCCCGTTCCTTTGAATTTCTAGTCAGCGAAATGACAATATTTCTCCACGTGTCCTATGGACCTAGCGGTCCAGATCTTATTGTGATTTCAAAACTTCACAGGCCTTCATTGTGTCTGATCAACGGTCCAGACAATCCTCGATCCGACAGCTAGGATTATTTCATGATTTCGCATATCGTGAGTTTGGGATTCCTGTGGTGAAGTGTTTTGACACTTGAATCCACTAACTCTTGGTATCTGAAACTCTGAAATGTCGTGGTTTTGCAGGATTTCGACGTTTCACATTTCGCGACTTTGGGACTCCTGTGGTGAAGTGTTTCAACACTTGACTCCTCCAACTCTCGTTATCCGAAACTCTGAATGTCATGGTTTTGCAGGATTTTGGATTTTTTCATTTCGCGATTTCGAGACTCCTGTGGTGAAGTGTTTTGACACTTCCTACTCCCGGTATTCGAAATTCCAATTTCTCGGTTTGCAAATCTCCGAAATGGAGTGTGCATGTTTTGAGAAAATACTCCACCTTCTGTCTCCAAAATTTCGATTTCCCGTTCTGCGAAACTTCGAAATGGAGTGTGCCTGTTTCAAGATTTTTTGCCTTGCGATCATCGTTGTGTTTCTGGTCTTGCCGCCACTTTCTCTTGTTCATCATCGTCAGGATGAGCTTTCCATCAATGACAAAAAAATACTTTTCCTTCTGTCTGTCTGTAATAAATATGACAACACTTTTGTGTATATGCTGTGCTTTATAGGATGGTGAGTAAGTTTCGTGATGATTAGGCTAGAGAGCCTAGATTTTAAAGGCCAGTGAGCCTATTTTTGTATATGTCTCATCATTAATATAAAATACATCATTGTGTGCAGACCGACCATGGTAAAAGAGTATGGGGGACTAAACTCCACTAGTTAGGGAAAGGTGGGGGATAAAAGTTAAGGAAAAGGGGCTAAGTTAGGGAGCTTAATCCAAAAACAAATATTATATTAATATTCCTTAAAGTATAAAGTATGGATAATTATTTTATCCTAATTTCTAAGGATGGGGACAAGTGGGCCAAAGCATCTCCCAACATGATAAGGGTCAATTTGGGAACATGCATACATATAGTTTGGACTTACTTTATTTTTTGATCATTCCATCATCATTGACACACTCATGGAGTTGTCCTCCATACCTCCCTGTACCTGTATTTGTACCTAAACTAGTACCATATTTATACCCATACCTATTTTTGTACCTAGTTAGCTTGGGAGCTGGACTGAAGAAGCGGGTTGTCAGGCCCGTGGGATACTTAAGAGGAAGGTTGTCAGGCCCCTGTGAAATTTCTCTTTGGATGAGAGAATTTCTAGGAATTGATTTCCTGAAGGTGCCAAACTATAGCTACAGGGATTTGAGACTTCCTATCCAACCTATTGTTGAAGCCCTGTAAAGGAAGTGGGGCAACCGAAGGACTATTGAGTAGAGAAGGGGCACACTTCCTGGGGTGGGACAGGCATGTGGGGAATGAGATACTGTAGGTTGTTAGTTTGAGTTGGAACCTATGATAGAGTATTTCCTATTGTCTATGTTCCATTATCCTAGTTAGGAATCCCTTTACTTGGGTGGAGTTTAGTCCCAGCTCGAATGGTAACCCATTGTTAAGAGTGATGAGCAGTGTGGGCTAAGGCTGGGAGGTTCGTGGAAGGTTTGCATGCAGATGGTGATATTATTACCAAGATAAGTGTCAATTTGTGATAAATTACATGCTACATTCTTATTTATGTGTTTATTTTTATGGGTTTATCCTATGTGTGTTTTATAACTGTCTTTATATGTATGGTATTTCCTGTATATGCTGGATGTATATGCTTATTGTTATTTCTATATGAATCCATGCATTTACAGAATGTATTTGTGTGTTTACGTTTTATATATAAAGTTACACAAGAGTTATATGTGTATATGTTTTAATTGCATGCAGTTTGAAAAATCTATGTGGCATAGCTCAGTTGGATGTTGGGTATGTTACAATATGTTAACAGAGAATGAAAGCGTTTTTTGGAGTACCATGGCTTGGCCTAGGTGGCCAGGGATGTTACGATATAGTATCAGAGCTTCAATTTTCAACACTGAGCCTGGATGGGCCGAGCAAATTGAGTTGAGGCAAAATTTCACAGAGGATTGATTTCGAGGTGGCCAAATTTCAAGTTACAGAGCGTCCATGGTAAAAATTAGAAGCAATTGTGTGGAATTGGGAAAAGTCCCAATTTCTGTTGTTAAAGTCATGGGAAAATTGAGAAATTTGGCCAAGTGGTGAGATATTATTGATTTAATATCTGTTTTAGCAAATTTAGACCCAAAATTGGTCAAATTTGAATTTATAGTGAAGCCATGATAGATGGAGCGATATTAGTAATTAAAATTCTCAATTCGTGAATTGAGTTTGGGAAAACTTCATTCCAGAAATGTCAAACCAAAACGATTTGTTGTTGTAGATGTTGAACTGATGTTATCGAGGTAAAATTGAACAAATTTCATAGTTTAAGAATACCTATGGTAAAATTTGGGCGTTGCATGGAAAAATATT
>JZKD02S1622318.1:13608-26181 GCA_000966675.3 Picea glauca | reverse complement strand
AGAGAGTTCCTTATCTATCGTAGGATGAATCAGATTCTTGTAATGCTTTGTGTTGAGAAGGTTAGGTAAGAATGTGATTAGAAAGGTTGGGATGAGAAATATATAATCTTATTGCTTGGTTTTTTCACCATGGTGGACTCGTAGCCTAGGTTGTTGGTGGTATCTACACTAGATGGTTGTGGTTCAATGGGAATTTTATCTTCATGTAAATTCATGTAAATTCACTGAGGAATTGATAAACCATTTCTGTTTGTGCACTATCTCTATGCTAGGGAGGTTTGTTTTGAGGCTCTATTGTTATCTAATGGTGATAATAAGTAGAAAAAACACTCATAATTGAGTAGATTCAAATCTTGGTAATGGAGACAAATCTGTAAAAGCTCACATAACCCTTCCCTCTTTTGTAGTATAGGATCTATGGCTCTCATAAAAAATTGTATGACTTTCCAAGGGAAAGACATACAAAATACACAAGTGGCTCATCAAATAAGATATACCTATAGAGAGTCAGGGAAATATGAAAGAGTCAAACCTTCCTAAATCCTTAAGAGCCAGTACGAAAGAGTCAAACCTTCCCAAATTCTTAAGAGCCATTGTATTGTATTTGGATTTCCTCTATAGCACTGCAAGGGGAATATGGTGATGTCACATGTTTTGAGACAAAAAATGTCTGCCAAATATCCCATGTGCCACTATCTCAATGACTTCAATCAATTTAGTTGATAGAAGCATATGTTCAATGGTTTTCCAAAGTATATTGTCATTCTTCACCAACTTGATGGGCAAGGTAATATACATGTTTGTAAACATTAATTTTGAAAATTTGCATGGATGGAAAGAATGCTTTTCTAAAATTGAATAAAAAATAATATAGAAAGATAATCCACTATGGGAGGCACTGTAGAAGGTTATTTAGGTCTTTTCAAGAATTTATTTCTGTCCTCAAAGCATATTTGGCAGCTTGCTTCAAGTTGTTGGGATCAAATGATATGCAGACACCAAAATGAGCATTCTTTTCTAAGATAGATGATGGCTTCAAATAATGACAAAGAAGTTAACGTCACCATGAAGGACCTAATAGAAATGCATCAAAGAATATTATACAAATAGTTGGTTCAAGGGACCCAACAGGGCAACCTACAACATAAATGTATGAAAGAAGAGATGACACTAGATTAACTACTTAGTATGATGGACAGTTGTGGATGAAGAGGAGTTGAACTTGATGAGAGTAGAACCTGGGTGAAAATGATTTGTTACAACAAATTATGAACTTGTAATGCTAGGCACTGATAGGGTTATTAGTTGATGCAACACCCCTACCTCAATAGGCTCTGCATGAGCTCTCGGTCTAAGGATCATTCTTAATCTCCCCCTTGAGTCTGATTGACTCTTTGATTCCCTGCAGGAATCCTCAACACAAAAATGTCTATCCACATGTCCTTCTTAGGAGTTGCACATGTGAGAACAAGCACTAAGCGCCAACTCACATCCATGTGACCAACTCACGTGACCAAAAACTCCACCAAAAATGTATATCGGGTCCTTTGATTCCTCCCTTAACTTTCTTGACGCGACCCTTGACTACAACCTAGGGCCAAACTTCATGATTCTCCCTCTTAGAATTTTGACCATTCATTCAAACTTCCCAAATACTTCTACCCAATTGCTTTGGCCTACTTTTCATCTGACTTAACTTCTGCAAAGTAGTTTCAAACTTCGTTCTTTCTTTGAATTCTATCAATTCTCTATCCGTTTTGAGCTTGACTTTTGTTATGTATTCAAGGCGTCAAAGGGATTCTTGCGCGCACTCCTTGCAGAATTCACAATAACCTATGGTTATCCAGCACCTCCGACCATGTGCACTTCTCTGCAACAACAATTCTTTAACCTTCCTCCTTGGTTGGTAAAGTCTAAGACTCTATCTGGCCTATGCACACCTTGCATGGTTCTTGTGCTACACCTGCACTTCTGCTGGTATAAGAACAACAATATCCCTCCTGAGCTTTTTTGAGTAAAACTTAGAACTTTGTCAATGCACTCTTGCGGATTCTCACTGCACTCCTTGCAGGATTTCTCAGGAAGAAAAATAATTGAGACTTATAATTATCTTCTCACAGACTTCATACATTCAACATGAAATCAAGATCATATACACACATAGCATTGGAAACTCATGCATAACATAGAATATAAACAGAATGTAAACATACCATTCAAAGATGTAAACAGAATTCATAAAAACACCATGAAATCGGACCAAAGCTTCTTTACATTAATCCAAGTGCATATGTACATGGGTTCAATAGCAACAACTATCTTCTTATAGGATTCCTACTGCCTCTATTCTTCTTCTCTCCTATTCTCTTGCTCTACCACTTACAATTGAGAATAATTCCCCCCATACAATACCTATGAGGTATATTTCTAGAGTTTTCCCTCTTACATATCTAGCTATATAATTGGAATTAAATCTACCTAATTTACATTCATTACAATTAAATGCCTCCATATCTGATAGATGAGAGAAACACTCAATATCTATTTACAATCTCCAAAACATAAATGCAAATACAACCTTTTAGATATTTCATTAAAGATTTATCTTTTGAAATTCAAAATGTTCTCAAAACTTTCGCTGGTACAATCCCAACTGTCCTTCACCTTTGCGCTTGCTTTGTTGGCTTGCTTACGATGCTCCTACATCATACTCCCTTGGCTAAAAAATTCATGGACTCTGGTTCATGAGCTCCTACGTTGTCTATCCATGTCTTTGGATATCTGCTTCACTTTCCTAGCTGGCATCCTCAATTGGGCGTCCCTTCCATTTTATCAAATAATCAAAATATTCTTTTCTTCAGGTCTTCTTCCCAACGCTCTGGTCAATTATCTTTTCCATCTGTAGATTTTCAGCTATAGGTAGTTGTTTAACCCATTGAATTTCTTTCTGGCTCTCTTCTCCCACTTCATCTAGTTTTTAAGGATATAGATCCGCTAAATTGAATATGGGTGATATTCCTACCCCATTCGGTAATTCTATTTCATAAGAATTGGCCTCAAAATTCCTCAAAATCTTACACAGCGCTATCTTCTTCATCTTCAGCTTATTATACGTTCCCCTTGGGAATATTTCTTTCCTCGGGTGAGCTAAGACCAAATCTCCTACTACAAACTGAAGTTCTCTTCTTTGCTGATCTATGCTGCGCTTATATTCTTGGTTGGAATTATTTAACCACTCCTTAACCTTGTCGTGAATCTCTTGCATCATTACTGCAAAATCCTATGCTCCAACACTTCTGAATTCACTCTGCCCTAAGTATCTTAATTCAGACACTCCTCCTGGCTTAATCCCATATTTCATTTGCAATGGGCTCTGTCCTTTTCTTCTGTTAGGTGAATCATTATATACAAATTCCTATTGCGACAAAATCTGATCCCACTGACTGCGATGCTCAACTACTAAACTCCTCAATAAATCTCCCATACTTCGGTTGACTACCTCGGTCTGTCCATCCGTCTGAGGGTGATATGATAAGCTAAAAGAAAAAAAAATTCCCAACTTCTTCCATAATGTCATCCAGAAATGACCAACAAATTTGGTATCTATATCTCAAACTATACTCTTGGGTAAGCGATGAAGTCTAACAACTTCCTTGAAAAACATGTTTGCAATGTGAGTTGCATCACTGGTTTTCTTACATGGAATGAAATGTTCCATTTTAGAGAACCTTTTGAATACCATGAATATGGAATCACAACCCCTCTGTGTCCTCGTCAATCCTAACACAAAATCCATGCTTACCGCATCCCACGACCTCTCTGGTATTGGCAATGGTTGATACAATCCTATATTATTTCTTTTCCCTTTCGTGTGTTGGAAAATTATGCATTTGTTCACAAATTTATTGACATATGTCCTCATCCCTGGCCAATAGTATAAGTTATTTAGTTGTGCAAACATTTTTTCATGGCTGAAATGTCCAGCCAATCTCCCACTATGTTTTTCCTTCAAAAGATTCTCTCTCATGGAACTCTTCAAAATACACAATTGATTTCCCTTGAATAACAATCCATCCTAAATCAAATAATTGATCCATTCGATTCTATCTCTAAGAACTAGATTCTTGCATGATTCAAAAGTGTCTTTAAAATATGGATCATCTATGTACATATCCTTAAGGCTATCAAAACCTAAGGTCTTCAAACAAAACTCCTGCAGAATCAAACATTTCCTGCTCAATGCCATCAACAATCTTATTAGCAGTTCCATAAATTTTCTTTATAACAAAAGTAAAGTTTTTCATATATTCAACCCATTTCGCATGTTTCTAGTTTAGCTTCTCCTGTCGAGTTATGAATTGTAAAACATGGTTGTCGCTATACAAGACAAACTCTTTTGAAATCAAGTAGTGCCTCCATTTCTTTAATGCTTCTATGATTGCATAAAATTCTTTCTCATACATGGAATATTTCACTTTGGCATCGTTAAGCTTCTCACTAAAGTATGCAATCGGTCTATTGTCTTGACTCAAGACTACTCCAATCACAAATTCACTTGCGTCACATCTGACTTGGAATGTTTTACTGAAATCTAGCAGAACCAAAGCTGGTTGTCTAATTATTTTCTCCTTCAACAACTTAAAAATTCTCTCTTCTTCCTCTATCCAATGAAAAGATTTATGTCTTTTCTTGACTGTGTCCATCATTGGTGTGGAAATTCCACTAAAATTTCTGATGAACTTCTGCTAAAAACTGGCTAATCCATGGAATCTTTTGACTTCAAAGATGTTCTTTGGCGATGACCAATCTTTGATTTCTTTTACTTTCTCAGGATCCATATTCAACTCATTTGAAGAGATCACAAACCCCAAATAAATAAGTTCTTTCTTCATGAAAGATGACTTCTTCAAGTTTATCATCAAATTCTCTTGCTGCAATCTCCTCATTACTAGAATTAAATGTCTCAAGTGTTCTTCCTTAGTCTTACTGAAGATTAGTATATCATCAAGATACACAACCACAAACTTACCAATGAAATATTTCAATACTTCGTTCATTAATCTCATGAAAGTACTCAGCGCATTCATCAAACCAAACAACATGAAAAGCCATTCATATAGTCCTTCATTCATTTTGAATGTTGTCTTCCATTCATCACCTTCTCTCATTTGAATATGATGATATCCATTTTTCAAATCAAGTTTTGAAAAAAAAATTGCTCGACTTAAGCAATCCATCAAGTCATCCATACTTGATAAAGGAAATCTATACCTGGTGGTGATTTTGTTTATATCTCTTGAGTCGGTACACATTCTCCATCCACCATTCGTTTTCGGACATAGCATCGTTGGAACAACGCACAGACTCAAGATTTCTCTAACCAATCCTTTTTCCATCAAATCTTGGACTTGCTTCTTGACCTCCTCACTCTCTTGTGGCATCAATATGTACGCTGCTTTGTTTGGTAAACTTGCTCCAGGTATAAGGTCAATGTGATGGATTATGCTCCTGATGGGTGGCAACGAACAAGGTAAATTGTTCACCACAATATCAACAAAATTCTCCAACAGTTCTTGAATTTCCTCCAGTAGATCGTCTATCGAAGTACTTGTCAAAATGACTCTTGTTTTTCTCACTACAAAAAACTGCATGTCTTCTTCTTTATTAATTTCATCAAGAAGATCCTTCCCACTCATGAGAAGTATAGTATTTCTTGTTTTTGTTTTCACCTTTTTATCTTCAATTGGCAACAACATATGTGTCCTACCATTCTTCTCTAAGGTTTATGTGTTCTTTCTCCCATAATGAACAAAATTTATGTCATATTTCCATGGTCTACCCAACAAACGATGACAACCATCCATGGGTATAACATCACATAATATTTCATATCTGTAACCCCCTATCTTAAATTCAACTAAACATCGTTTAGTGACTGTTACCTAATATCCTTTTTGCAACCATGAGACTCTGTAAGGGCTCGGATGTGCAACTATCTCCAATTCCATCTTTTCCACCATTTCTGTGGAGACTAGATTATATGTGCTTCCACTATCCACAATTACCTTGCATACCCTATCCTTTGTATTGCAAGCAGTTCCAAACAAACTGTTTTCTTTGGACTGTATTCTTCACCTCTTTCTCTGGATTTAAGAGAATTTTCCTCATCATTAAGGATCTTCCACCTTCTGCATCTTTTGCCTCAACATTTCACCTTTGAGCTTCTGAAATGTGAGCTTCACCTCCTCCATCTCTTTTTCTCTCAGGAAATTCATAAGACTTATGTCCAACCTTTCCACAAGAAAAATACTTTATCTCACCTCCTCTACCTCTTCCTCTTCCTCTTGCTGACAGAAAAGTGTTTCTGTCGGCAGATTGTGTTCCCTGTGAAATTTCTCCTCTTTCTGGGTGAGTATGAGGTTTTTTTTTTTCCTCCTTAGGCTTCTGTACTCTATCTTGGGAAATTTATTTGCCTCTACTCTGAATTCTACCTCTTCTTCTTTGACTTTGTTTTCAGGCCAATTTCTCTTCAGCCTTTAGAGCAATCTGATAAGCATCTTCCACATTTCTAATTGTCACCATGCTCATCTCATTCTGAATGTCATATCTCAGACCATTCATGTATCTAGCGACCTTTTCATCATCATTTTCACAATGACCAAGTCTAATGTTTATCCCGTAGAACTCTTTAGTGTATTCTTTCATTGTCATTCCTTTCTGTCTCAAATTCTAGATTCTTCGAAACAGATTAATTTGGTAGTCCCTGGGTATAAACTTGGCTTTTATCTTTGCAACCATTCTATCCCAGATTTTGATTCTTTTCTTTCCTTTACAATTCTTGTCAGCTTGTAGTTCATCCCGCCGTAGTGCTGCATGCCCTTTAATTCTAGTGACAACATGTTTTCCTTTCTTATCCTCTTCGATATCTTCATAATTGAAGTACTTGTTGAGATATCTAAACCAATCTAGAATCTCCTCAACATCTAAGTTTCCTTCATACATCAGAATGTCCATATTTTATCTAGCACCTATTCTCGCAACACCTTTGAATATAAATTCTTCTATAGCATCTTCGACTACAACTTCTTCTCCAGCTCCAGCCTCATTTTCACTTTCATCCTCACTGACATCTCCAACTTCAACTATCCACCTCTATGCTGTCTCCATGGAATCTAATCAAGCACAAATTTCTCTCATCTCCCTTTCCACAGTTGGATCAAGAATTGGTGTATCTTGACGTCTTCTGGGTGACATTTTTCAAATCTTTTCCACACAGAATTTGAATCACAACTTGCCTTCTATCCTAGGAATCCTCAACACACAAATGTCTATCCACATGTCCTTCTTAGGAGTTATTCTTGTGAGAACAAGATCTAAGCGCCAACTCACATCCATGTGACCAAATGACGTGACCACACACTCCACCAAAAAGGCATATCAAGTCCTTTGATTCCTCCCTTGACTTTCTTGACGTGGCCCTCGACTGTGACCTGGGGACAAATATTTCGGTAATTTGGGATTTCATGTACCAAAAATTTGTAATGGAACAACACCTTTCACCGATAGCTGAAATAAAAATGATTCCACATCACGATCGATGACTCTAAGCTTCCTGTGATATGACAGTCCTGATTCTATTGAGACTTTGCAAATCAAGAGTTCACAACTCTCAACTTCGAGTCATAATGTCCTCCACGCTCTGACTTCCAAAATGGCGAATTGAAGCACACGATCAATGACCCTCATTGATTCGTATCCAACAACCATTATCCCTCCTAATATTACGAGTGTTGAAAGACAATCAACCTTAATCTCCCCACTGGTCTGCAAGATCCAATGGCCCACGGAACGTTGCGATTCTCCCTCTAATAATTTCAACCATTCATTCAGACTTCCCAAAGACTTATACACAATTTCTTTGGCCTCCTTTTCTTTTGAATTAACTTCTATGAAGTAGTTTCAAAATTCATTCTTCCTTTGAATTATCTCAATTCTCTATCCTTTTTTAGCTTGAACTTTGTTATGGATTCAAGATTTCAAAGGTATTCTTGCATGCACTCCTTCCGACATTCACAATAATATATGATTATTCAGTGCCTCCAACCCTGTGCACTTCTCTGCAATAGCAGTTCTTCAACCTTCCTCCTTGGTTGGTAAAGTATAAGACTCTCTCTGGCCTGTGCACACCTTGCATGACTCTTGTGGTACACCTTCACTTCTACTCGTATAATAACAATGATATCACTCCTGATATTTTCCGAGATAAAACTCAGAACTTCGTCAATGCACTCTTGCGGATTCTCTCTGCACTCCTTGCAGGATTTCTCAGGAAGAGAAACAATTTAGACTTATAATTCTCTTCTCATAGACTTCATACATTCAACATGAAATCAAGAGCATATACACACATAGCATTGGGGACACATTCATAACAAAGAATATAAACAGACTGTAAACATAACATTCAAAGATGTAAACAAAATGCATAAAAACACCATGAAATTGGATCAAAGCTTCTTTATATTAATCCAAGTGCATTTGTACATGGGTTCAATAGCAACAACTATCTTCTTATAGGATTCCTACAGTCTTTGTTCTTATGCTCTCCTATTCTCTTGCTCTACCACTTACAATTGAGAATAATCCCCCCCATACAATACCTACGAGGGAACTTTCTAGAGTTTCCCTCTTACAATTCTATCTATCTAATCGGAATTAAATCTACCTACTTTACATTCATTACAATTAAATGCCTCCATATCCGATAGATGAGAGAAACACTCAAGATTTATTTACAATCTCCAAAACATAAATGCAAATACATCCTTTCAGATATTTCATTAATGCTTTATCTTTTGAAATTCAAAATTTTCTCAAAACGTCTGCTGGTGCAATTCCAACTGTCCTTCACATTTGCGCTTGCTTTGTTGGCTCATTTACGATGCTCCTGCATCATTAGTGATCTAGAACGAGACGATGGCATGATGTATTTGTCATTACTTATGATCAACATGGATCAATAAGGCTTGGTGTAGTGATTCATAATGATGTAGCTAACTTCGGCATTGAAGTGAGGGTGATTGGGAGATTAGTATTTATAGTTCTAAGCAAGATAAATATGATCGGCCAAGGAGCACTCATTAAATGATGGAAAAAAAGATAATGACGAAAAATATAGGAACTTGTATTCATGGATTGGATTTGAACTCTAAACTCCAAACTAATAAATAATCATGTTTAAGAAAATAAGTCGACATCATATCAAGAAACCCTAAACATGAGCATAGAAATGGAAGATGACATGGAACCCAATGCACATTATAAAGAACCAGAAAAAAAGGATTGGGTCTAGAATTTTTTTATTGAATCCAAGTGACCTTAATTGAAGCAAACAAAGGAGGGAAAAAAATCTAGTGATAATGGGAAACCTAGTAAAAGAGATAAGAACCTACATAAGTTGAACATATTCTACTTTTTTTTCACATCCAATACCACTAAGCACTATTAAAACAACTCCAAGTTCAACTTGAAAAACCAAGGCTTTTTTTTGGATTGCAAAGGAGACTAGGATGATTAGGACAACATTAAGACAAGACACTAATACAAGGAGTCATGAAAAGAACACARTGTGCATCAATCMCAAGATAAATGAGGTAGCTCTTATATGGTGGGGTATGGGGAAACATTCCCAACAATTGTATCTTTAGTGTTCCARGTTAGGTATGTTGTTACTTATGTGGGATCAATATACAATATTGTCCTTCATTCAAAKATCCACCCCRAAAATCCTAATATATGATAMAAGTAGTCAATGATGAGGTGCACAAGGAATCCTTCRTCACAATTAGGGCACATGGGTTTTGTAAGGAAACCTAATAAACYTAATTTATGGAAAGGGAATTTGGAGCAGAGAACTAAAATTAGGGCACATGGGTTTTGTGAGGAAACCTAAATAATATAACCTAGTATAGTTGTTTTGTTTGCATAATTTTTTTTATCAACTTTATTTTAATTTCAAAAACTGCTAGACAACTTGCAATATTGGTAAAAAATTACCAATTTTATTGAAATCAATGATGATAAAATATTCTTGGACAAAATTTGACACATCGCTTTTGTGAGGATGTAAATATTGTTAAACCTAGAATAGTTGGATTTCTCTAGAAGAATGTTTTATGGGCATTAAGTGCATTTTAAAAATCTAGGTAGGAAAGTTTTGAAGTGCCAGAAAAAGGTCTAAAGTGCCATTTGGGCCAGCTTGTTTCTCTCATCTAAAGGTGATGTTGAAGTGCTAGATTTCAAGATGTCATTATTCATATGAAGGACTACAAGTTTCCACCTTTATTTATATATTTCACATTATAAAACCATCTATGCACATTTTAAAAGGATGACTTAGCTCATATGTGTGCTCTATTTTAGGGAAGATTTGAATTACATAGAATATAGTGACAATTTTTGGCACATGGTAAGAATGTTGAGCTTGGGAAGTGATATTTGGGAACTCTGCAAGCCCATTATGAAAAAATCCCTACAACCATTACATTCCATCAAACCATATTTCTATCAAGAATTTCATCAAACAATTAAAATGCACACTCAAGTGATAGGAGAAATAATTCAAACCATATTTATCCTCCCGTGCACCCTCCTATACGTGTGCCCTCCTCTAGTTCACCCTCAAAACTGTGTGCCCTCCTCTGACCATTTTCCCTCCTTTGGTGTGCCCTCAAAACCGTGTGCCCTCCTCCAAAGTGTTCCCTCCTCTGGTGCACCCTCCTCCCGTGTGACTTCCTTCTCCATGTTGCCTCTTCTGGTGTTCCCTCCTTCCCCATGTGCCCTCCTCTCCACTCTGCATGCATGAGCACGATCCTATGTGTGCCTTCTTCTGCTATCCCCTCCTTCCCCATGTGCTCTCCTTCCCTGTGTTCCCTCCTCTCCACTCTTCTTGCAGGAGCATGAGCCTGTAGTGTTTGAGTGTGCCCTCCTCTCCACTCTACGTGAAGAAGTGCGAGCTATGAGCACGAGCATGTAGTGTTTGAGCGTGAGAGTGTAGTGTTTGTGTTACAGGAGAATCCCCCTATGGACAAGTGGATTTCTTCTTGGATGCTAGACCTCTAACTCCAATATAGAAAGTGTTATTATGGACACTGACATTCCTTTATCATAAAGCTAAACTATCAAAGAAGAAGAGGGAAGAAAGGCAAGTATTTTTATTGATGTTTGTCCTTGCTCGCTCCAGGATGATCTTGATCTCCAAGTTCAGTTGAAGGTCTTATGGTACAATGAGCAACAAAAAAATAATTCCTTCTCTACTATGATTAGTTTTATAATGAATCTATGAAAGAAACAAGTTCATATACACAAACTTTAAAGGAATCATGCCAAGCATGAATTTATATTAATGAGAACAAAGTGTTGCTTACAACCATGGATGTAGTGCATTAGCTTCACCAAGATCCCTTTGTCCAGACTCTTGCTCAAATAATCCACACACAGAATGATGATGCTTCAATGATATCTCCCTTATGATATCATAAGTTAGATGCTTTACAATGTCTCTATCCCTTCCTTATGAGATCATAAGTTAGGTGCTTCTCTCAAACTCTATCCTTGTTTTTCACCATGAGAAGGCCTCCTTATATAATCTTGGAGAGACCTAACCAATTGAGAGATCTTTGGGATAAGTTGAGGATTCCTCTCCTTCAGTTGTGGATATTCCCCAAGATCATGCCTTGACTTTAGATTCGAATCTAGCCAACTTCAGAGATTGAGGGGATTCTTTCCTGATTTATCTCAACAAACCAAAATTCACTCAGAAAGGGAAATTCTCCCCCAAAAGGGTGCACAGAGTGTTTCATGTAAGTTTTAAACCTGCGAAGTAAATCAATGCATATAGATTCTTAAGCAATACAAAAATTAATCAATGGCTCATACACATAATACACAAAGATTTTTATTGGAAACCCTCAACCGGGAAAACCTTTCTTCTTTTCATTATCTCGAATTTCACCATTCGCCATACAATATATATAATGTTTTTAGGTATTCTGTAGATACCAAAACCCTAATCCCTTAATCCAGGATTAATTTACAAATCAGCTAAAAATAGCAAAATCAGCTAAAAATAGCAAAAAACCGCCCAAAAAAAAAAAATTTGGGGCATTGCCCCAAACCCCTCGGCCCCAGGCTACCGCCCGGTGCCGAACGCTACGCGTAACTAGGGGGGGAATACCTTCCCCCCCCTAGGACCCCCCTAGGAAAGCGCCCGACGCACATGGCAGAGCTCTAGATGAAGGGATCGTCAGACGTAGTTGTCGTATCTGACGCACCCACACACACACACATGCAAAGAATATAACACACACCCAACATTCTCCCACTTGTTGTTTTCTTTGCATCTAGGGGTGTAGGGGATTATATAGTCAATGATCCAGGGAAGAAATGCCCATTGTTATTCTACACCAAGAGAACTTTTCTGTGATCACAGACTTTGTCAATGAATCTGCAACATTCTTCAAAGTGTCAACCTTTTCCAGCAACACCTTCTTTTCCTCAACCATGTCTCTCACA
>JZKD02S1622307.1:149199-161158 GCA_000966675.3 Picea glauca | reverse complement strand
CCTCCAGTGCACAACAGAAGTGTGGTGAATATTTCCTATAACATCAAGATGACTACTCAAAAGATCAGATCTCATGATGACAGAAGAAGTACCACATGGATATGTTCCAGTTCTCAAACTATGATATACTCTATTGTTCATGTCTACAAGAAGCCTTCACGGTGTTCCAAACTACAGTACAAGAATTACACTACCCATGATGAAGTCCAGAAAGAAGAAAATGTTTTCTCCAATACATATCTCCACAGATAAGTAGATAAGCATACATTTTGGTAAAGTCTCTATCCAAGATGAAAGGACATGCATACTCAAGCTAGAGCTCGTGGAAATAACTCTGTTAACCCAAAGGGAAGACTCTACAAGCCAGAAGAAGGTATGCAAACATTTATTTTTGTGATTGAAATAACTCTCCAGTTAGGACAGAGCATTTATCTTTGTAATAGTCCAGATTGGACAGATGCTTTCCTGTTCGGAAAGTGGATTGATATTTCTGACGGACAGTGGCTTCCCATTGTAGTTAACATGGGAGGCAGATTGATTGTTGATGTATCATAAACAATGACTTCCCATTTATGGGGAGTGGTCTAGGACAATCATTCTTCTTGGCAGCCACTCTGAGTAGTGGTCAAGTAGAATGGTCCGCCTCGCCGGGCAGTCATTCTTTCGAAGTTCACAGTTGTGAGAAGTTTCGAAGAATCACCCGTTTGGAGGTTGATGCAGGACAAACATTCCTTGAGGGAAGACTCATTCTTTCTAGGATACACTTTGTTTAGTGTCAGAATAATGGCCCAGGGTAGGGAATGGTCCGAACAGTTACTCCTCAAGGGAAGACTCATTCTCTCTAGGCTACACCTTGTTTGGTGTTGGAGGAATGGCCCAGGGTGGGGAGTAGTCTAGGCTCAGCAATCAGGGACAGTTATTCCTCGAGGGCAGACTCATTCTCTCCAGGCTACATCTTGTTTGGTTTCGGAGGAATGGCCTAGGGTGGGGAATAGTCCAAGACAGTCATTCCTTAGGGAAGACTCATTCTCTCCAGGTTACACTTTGTTTACTGTCGGAGGAATAGCCCAGGGTAAGGAATGGTCCAATCATTTTTCGAGGGAAAACTCATTCTCTCTAGGTTACACTTTGTTTAGTGTCGGAAGAATGGCCCAGGGTGGGAAATGATCCAGGTTCAGAAATAAAAAACAATCCTTCTTCCTTGGTTGAGAAGAATRKGGCAGATAGCCTATTATTGATATTCTATGTTGAGGGAAGACATTCTTTCAGATSTYACAKATGTGAGTGAAAKATTGACCCARATGATTGTTGTTGATATTATATACTGAGGGCAAACACTCTTTCAGATATCACAGACGTAAGTGAAAGATTGGCCCAAATGGTTCAGTTTTTATCATAACATTGTTTCTATGCAGATGAAGACTACTGTGGTGGCAGACATTCTTTCAGATCTCACAAGCGTGAGTGAAAGACTGGTCCAGATGATACAATTTTTATCATAACATTGTTTCTATGCAGGATGCTCTCAGATGTTTGTTATGAAGACTATATGACAGTAGATGAGAACTAATGTGNAGGGAGCATTTATCTTTGTAATAGTCCAGATTGGACAGATGCTTTCCTGTTCGGAAAGTGGATTGAGATTTCCGACGGACAGTGGCTTCCCATTGTAGTTAACATGGGAGGCAGATTGATTGTTGATGTATCATAAACAATGACTTCCCATTTATGGGGAGTGGTCTAGGACAGTCATTCTTCTTGGCAGCCACTCTGAGTAGTGGTCAAGTAGAATGGTCCGCCTCGCCGGGCAGTCATTCTTTCGAAGTTCACAGTTGTGAGAAGTTTCGAAGAATCACCCATTTGGAGGTTGATGCAGGAAAAACAATCCTTGAGGGCAGACTCATTCTTTCTAGGATACACTTTGTTTAGTGTCGGAGGAATGGCCCAGGGTGGGGAATGGTCCAAACAGTTACTCCACGAGGGAAGACTCATTCTCTCTAGGCTACACCTTGTTTGGTGTTGGAGGAATGGCCCAGGGTGGGGAGTAGTCTAGGCTCAGCAATCAGGGACAATTATTCCTTGAGGGAAGACTCATTCTCTCCAGGCTACATCTTGTTTCGTGTCAGAGGAATGGCCCAGGGTGGGGAATAGTCCAGGACAGTCATTCCTTAGGGCAGACTCATTCTCTCCAGGTTACACTTTGTTTAGTGTTGGAGGAATTGCCCAGGGTAAGGAATGGTCCAATCATTTTTTGAGGGCAAACTCATTCTCTCTAGGTTACACTTTGTTTAGTGTTGGAAGAATGGCCCAGGGTGGGAAATGATCCAGGTTCAGAAATAAAAAACAATCCTTCTTCCTTGGTTGAGAAGAATGGGGCAGATAGCCTATTATTGATATTCTATGTTGAGGGAAGACATTCTTTCAGATCTCACATATGTGAGTGAAAGATTGACCCAGATGATTGTTGTTGATATTATATACTGAGGGCAAACACTCTTTCAGATATCACAGACGTAAGTGAAAGATTGGCCCAAATGGTTCAGTTTTTATCATAACATTGTTTCTATGCAGATGAAGACTACTGTGGTGGAAGACATTCTTTCAGATCTCACAGACGTGAGTGAAAGACTGGTCCAGATGATACAATTTTTATCATAACATTGTTTCTATGCAGGATGCTCTCAGATGTTTGTTATGAAGACTATATGACAGTAGATGAGAACTAATGTGNTAGGGGTTGGACTATCTGATCATATTTTTGTGATGCTCTATCCTTGGGGAGAGATGCGTTGCTCTTTGTTTGGCTATATATCCTAGGGTTTGCTTCCGGAGGAATTATCAGGTCAAGGTTAAGGTGCTCGGAGGGAGGCTTCGGCCTGTGGTTGGGAGACGAGGGTATCGCCGTGGTAAAACGAGCACACCATCTTATATATTCTAACACTCTCCACATAGCATAAGCAAGTAGATAAGGTCATGGAAGAATGCTAAGATATATTCTCCTCACCTATAGGGGTACCTCTTCACTGCCAGATCAAGCACCCCATTGATCTGACCCCCGATGCACTATTTCCTAATGGACCAGTCTATCATCGCTCTTTGTTAGAAAATGAGGAGACCAAGCGATATATCCAAGAACTACTCCACAAGGGGTACATACGTCCCAGCTCATTGCCTTGTAGGAGCCCAATCATGCTAGTGTAGAAGAAAGATGGAACCTGGTGACTCTGTATTATTTACTGGCCTCTGAATAAAATCACAGTCAGAAACCAATACCCGATTCCCCGAATCGATGACCTCCTTGACAACTAACGGGGGCCAAATACTTCAGTAAGATTGATATGAAGTCTGGATACCACCAGGTCCCGATAAAACAAACATATGTATGGAAGAGTGCCTTCAATTCAAAGGAAGGCATTTTTGAATGGTTGGTCATGCCCTTTGGTTTGACAAATGCTCCAACCACTCTCATGAGGATGATGTGCGATATCTTGTGACCATTCACCAATACTTTTGTAGTTGTGTATCTGGATGACATTCTAATTTATAGCAAGACTTGGGCTGAGCACTTCGAGCATATTCAACAGGTTTTGCACAACTTATGCTAGCACAAGCTATACGCCAACTTGGAAAAATTCTCCTTCGGCATGGACAAGGTCCATTACTTGGGCTACATCATTGATCAACATGGCGTACATGTGGATCCAACCAATATCTAAGTCATCCATGACTAACCAGTCCCAACCACACTCACTGAGATTCAGATTTTTTTAGGCCTTGCCAATTTCTACCACAGGTTCGTGTTGGGATTCTCCCATATTGGATGGGCACTTAGCCAAATAAACAGGGGTGGTGGTAAGGCGAAATTTGCATGGGGCCGGCCCCAACAAGAAGCATTCGATGATTTGAAGAAGCAGTAGTGCTCAATGCTAGTAATTTCACTACTAGACCTGCATCATCCCTTTGAGATAGAGAGATATGCTTTAGACTATGTTGTGGGCACTATTCTCNAGTCTATCATCGCTCTTTGTTAGAAAATGAGGAGACCAAGCGATATATCCAAGAACTACTCCACAAGGGGTACATACGTCCCAGCTCATTGCCTTGTAGGAGCCCAATCATGCTAGTGTAGAAGAAAGATGGAACCTGGTGACTCTGTATTATTTACTGGCCTCTGAATAAAATCACAGTCAGAAACCAATACCCGATTCCCCGAATCGATGACCTCCTTGACAACTAACGGGGGCCAAATACTTCAGTAAGATTGATATGAAGTCTGGATACCACCAGGTCCCGATAAAACAAACATATGTATGGAAGAGTGCCTTCAATTCAAAGGAAGGCCTTTTTGAATGGTTGGTCATGCCCTTTGGTTTGACAAATGCTCCAACCACTCTCATGAGGATGATGTACGATATCCTGTGACCATTCACCAATACTTTCGTAGTTGTGTATCTGGATGACATTCTAATTTATAGCAAGACTTGGGCTGAGCACTTCTAGCATATTCAACAGGTTTTGCACAACTTATGCTAGCACAAGCTATACGCCAACTTGGAAAAATTCTCCTTCGGCATGGACAAGGTCCATTAATTGGGCTACATCATTGATCAACATGGCGTACATGTGGATCCAACCAAGATCTAAGTCATCCATGACTAACCAGTCCCAACCACACTCACTGAGATTCAGATCTTTTTAGGCCTTGCCAATTTCTACTGCACGTTCGTGTTGGGATTATCCCATATTGGATGGGCACTTAGCCAAATAAACAGGGGTGGTGGTAAGGCGAAATTTGCATGGGGCCGGCCCCAACAAGAAGAATTCGATGATTTGAAGAAGCAGTAGTGCTCAATGCTAGTAATTTCACTACTAGACCTGCATCATCCCTTTGAGATAGAGAGATATGCTTTAGACTATGTTGTGGGCACTATTCTCACTCAGTACGGCCACCCCATGGCCTATCATAGTGAGACACTTTCAGATACTATCTGTAAGTACCCTACTTACGACAAAGAAATGTACTCCATTGTGAAATCCTGTCGCCAGTGGAGACATTACATTATTGGGAAGGAGACAATCATCCACATTGATCATAAGCCACTGCAGTTCATGCAGACACAGGGAAAATTATAGAATCACTGCTATCAAAAGTGGTCCAGACACTTTCAACAATTCCACCTCAACATTTCGTGTGGCGGGACACTTTAGTGTCGAAAAGATAGTGGTGATGCTACAAAAACATTTCTACTGGCCGAAACTTCGATAGGAGGTCAACAAGTATATCAGGTCTTGCACTGCATGTGTTANGTTGTACTAATTACCTTGAAGACTATCAACAATTTATTGGAGATGATGATCATTCAGATGAATGATGAACAAAGATTTTCCAGATGGAAAACAGTTCAGAGATTTTACTCCACTTATATCACTCTATGGTGAGAGTGACTTATTCAAAATCATATTACTCAGATGAAGTATGGTTACAAAAGATGATGCAGCTGATAGTGATGCTCATGATCTAGTCATGAAATAGTCTAGATGACTATATTGATGCTACAGGGTAAATGGTATGTTTTGTGCTCAATTCCATTACCTGTAAACACCTCTCTAGCTAGGAGGGAGTGTTAATATTATGGTAGCTACGGGAGGTATTTACCTCTACATGTGAACCTAACGAGAATAGAAGACTTCGGGAAGCAAGAGAAACCCTAATGAACTGGCTAATAACCCTAGAAGCCTTGTCGGCTCAAGAATATATTTTATATTAGGCTATTAGCCTCTAAGAGAAGAAGCCGGCCAGAATTAATAATAATATACTGAACAGACACATATCCAGAAGGAGAAGTCGGCCCCAGTAAACTGGCAGGATTACTATAAATACAGGGTGCCAGTTTCTCATTTGTCACATCTTAGGACTACAGTTTTCCCAGTTGGTGTGCACTGCAGGTGTAGCTGGTGCGCAAGTTTGGAGGAGGGTTGCAGGTGTAGCTGCAGCAGCAACAACTTTCAGTATTTGGCTTGGATATCTCTTGGCTAGGGTTTGGACTATCTGATCAGCTTTTTTTGATGCTCTATCCTTGGGGAGAGATGCGTTGCTCTTTGTTTGGCTATCTAGCCTAGGCTTTGCTTCCGGAGGAATTCTCAGGTCAAGGTTAAGGTGCTCGGAGGGAGGCTTCGGCCTGTGGTTGGGAGACGAGGGTATTGTCATGGTAAAACGAGAACACCATATTATATATTCTAACACTCTCCACATAGAATAAACAAGTATATAAGGTCATGGAAGAATACTAAGATATCTTCTCCTCACCTATAGGGGTACCTCTTCACTTCCAGATCAAGCACCCCATTGATCTGACCCCCGGTGCACTGTTTCCTAATGGACCAGTCTATCATCGCTCTTTGTTAGAAAATGAGGAGACCAAGCGATATATCCAAGAACTACTCCACAAGGGGTACATACGTCCCATCTCATTGCCTTGTAGGAGCCCAATCATGCTAGTGTAGAAGAAAGATGGAACCTAGTGACTCTGTATTGTTTACTGGCCTCTGAATAAAATCACAGTCAGAAACCAATACCCGATTCCCCGAATCGATGACCTCCTTGACAACTAACGAGGGCCAAATACTTCAGTAAGATTGATATGAAGTCTGGATACCACCAGGTCCCGATAAAACAAACATATGTATGGAAGACTGCCTTCAATTCAAAGGAAGGCCTTTATGAATGGTTGGTCATGCCCTTTGGTTTGACAAATGCTCCAACCACTCTCACAAGGATGATGTACGATATCCTGTGACCATTCACCAATACTTTTGTAGTTGTGTATCTGGATGAAATTCTAATTTATAGCAAGACTTGGGCTGAGCACTTCGAGCATATTCAACAGGTTTTGGACAACTTATGGTAGCACAAGCTATACGCCAACTTGGAAAAATTCTCCTTCGGCATGGACAAGGTCCATTACTTGGGCTACATCATTGATCAACATGGCGTACATGTGGATCCAACCAAGATCTAAGTCATCCATGACTAACCAGTCCCAACCACACTCACTGAGCATCAGATCTTTTTAGGCCTTGCCAATTTCTGCCGCAGGTTCGTGTTGGGATTCTCCCATATTGGATGGGCACTTAGCCAAATAAACAGGGGTGGTGGTAAGGAGAAATTTGTGTGGGGCCGGTCCCAACAAGAAGCATTCGATGATTTGAAGAAGCGGTAGTGCTCAATGCTAGTAATTTCACTACTAGACCTGCATCATCCCTTTGAGATAGAGAGATATGCTTTAGACTATGTTGTGGGCACTATTCTCACTCAGTACGGCCACCCCATGGCCTATCATAGTGAGACACTTTCAGATACTATCCGTAAGTACCCTACTTACGACAAAGACATGTACTCCATTGTGAAATCCTGCCGCCAGTGGAGTCATTACATTATTGGGAAGGAGACAATCATCCACACTGATCATAAGCCACTGTAGTTCATGCAGACACAGGGAAAATTATAGAATCACTGCTATCAAAAGTGGTCCAGACACTTTCAACAATTCCACCTCAACATTTCATGTGGCGAGACACTTTAGTGTCGAAAAGATAGTGGTGATGCTACAAAAACATTTCTAGTGGCCGAAACTTCGATAGGAGGTCAACAAGTATATCACGTCTTGCACTGCATGTGTTATTGCCAAATCGACCACTAAGAAACATGGCATGTACAAGCATCTTCCTACTTCTGACAGGTCATGAGAATCCATCTCAATGTACTACATTTCGGGCCTCACATTCACCAAGCGGGGAAATGACTTTGTTTTTTTGGTTGTTGGTTCCTTTTCTAAGATGGAGATTCTAGTTTCCTCCAAGAAGAGAATTACAATAGAGGCCACTGCTAATCTCTTCTTTGAATGAGTCTCGGTACATTTTGGAATCCTACAAACCATTGTCTCAAATCGGGATAATNATGAAATAGTCTAGATGACTATATTGATGCTACCGGGTAAATGGTATGTTTTGTGCTCAATTCCATTACCTGTAAACACCTCTCTAGCTAGGAGGGAGTGTTAATATTATGGTAGCTAAGGGAGGTATTTACCTCTACATGTGAACCTAACGAGAATAGAAGACTTCGGGAAGCAATAGAAACCCTAATGAACTGGCTAATAACCCTAGAAACCTTGTCGGCTCAAGAATATATTTTATATTAGGCTATTAGCCTCTAAGAGAAGAAGTCGGCCAGAATTAATAATAATATATTGAACAGACACATATCCAGAAGGAGAAGTCGGCCCCAGTAAACTGGCAGGATTACTATAAATACAGGGCGCCAGTTTCTCATTTGTCACATCTTAGGACTACAGTTTTCCCAGTTGGTGTGCACTGTAGGTGTAGCTGGTGCGCAGGTTTGGAGGAGGGTTGCAGGTGTAGCTGCAGCAGCAACAACTTTCAGTATTTGGCTTGGATATCTCTTGGCTAGGGTTTGGACTATCTGATCAGCTTTTTGTGATGCTCTATCCTTGGGGAGAGATGCATTGCTCTTTCTTTGGCTATCTACCCTAGGGTTTGCTTCCGGAGGAATTCTTAGGTCAAGGTTAAGGTGCTCGGAGGGAGGCTTCGACCTGTGGTTGGGAGACGAGGGTATCGTCATGGTAAAATGAGCACACCATCTTATATATTCTAACACTCTCCACATAGCATAAGCAAGTAGATAAGGTCATGGAAGAATACTAAGATATCTTCTCCTCACCTATAGGGGTACCTCTTCACTGCCAGATCAAGCACCCCATTGATCTGACCCTCGGTGCACTATTTCCTAATGGACCAGTCTATCATCGCTCTTTGTTAGAAAATGAGGAGACAAAGCAATATATCCAAGAACTACTCCACAAGGGGTACATACGTCCCAGCTCATTGCCTTGTAGGAGCCCAATCATGCTAGTGTAGAAGAAAGATAGAACCTGGTGACTCTGTATTGTTTACTGGCCTCTGAATAAAATCACAGTCAGAAACCAATACCCGATTCCCCGAATCGATGACCTACTTGACAACTAACGGGGGCCAAATACTTCAGTAAGATTGATATGAAGTCTGGATACCACCAGGTCCCAATAAAACAAACATATGTATGGAAAACTGCCTTCAATTCAAAGGAAGGCCTTTTTGAATGGTTGGTCATGCCCTTTGGTTTGACAAATGCTCCAACCACTCTCATGAGGATGATGTACGATATCGTGTGACCATTCACCAATACTTTTGTAGTTGTGTATTTGGATGACATTCTAATTTATAGCAAGAGTTGGGCTGAGCACTTCGAGCATATTCAACAGGTTTTGCACAACTTATGGTAGCACAAGCTATACGCCAACTTGGAAAAATTCTCCTTCGGCATGGACAAGGTCCATTACTTGGGCTACATCATTGATCAACATGGTGTACATGTGGATCCAACCAAGATCTAAGTCGTCCATGACTAACCAGTCCCAACCACACTCACTGAGCTTCAAATCTTTTTAGGCCTTGCCAATTTCTACCGCAAGTTCGTGTTGGGATTTTCCCATATTGGATGGGCACTTAGCCAAATAAACGGGGGTGGTGGTAAGGAGAAATTTGCGTGGGGCCGGTCCCAACAAGAAGCATTCGATGATTTGAAGAAGCGGTAGTGATCAATGCTAGTAATTTCACTACTAGACCTACATCATCCCTTTCAGATAGAGAGATATTCTTTAGACTATGTTGCGGTCACTATTCTCACTCAGTACGGCAACCCCATGGCCTATCATAGTGAGACACTTTCAGATACTATCCGTAAGTACCCTACTTACGACAAAGAAATGTACTCCATTGTGAAATCCTGCCGCCAGTGGAGACATTACATTATTGGGAAGGAGACAATCATCCACACTGATCATAAGCCACTGCAGTTCATGCAGACACAGGGAAAATTATAGAATCACTGCTATCAAAAGTGGTCCAGACACTTTCAAAAATTCCACCTCAACATTTTGTGTGGCGGGACAATTTAGTGTCGAAAAGATAGTGGTGATGCTACAAAAACATTTCTACTGGCCGAAACTTCGATAGGAGGTCAACAAGTATATCAGGTCTTGCACTGCATGTGTTATTGCTAAACTGACCACTAAGAAATAGGGCATGTACACCCCTCTTCCTACTTCTGATAGGCCATGAGAATCCATCTCAATGTACTACATGTCGGGCCTCTCATTCACTAAGCAGAGAAATGACTTTGTTTTTTTGGTTGTTGATTGCTTTTCTAAGATGGCGATTCTAGTTTCCTCCAAGAAGAGCATTACAATAGAGGCCATTGCTAATCTCTTCTTTGAATGAGTCTCGGTACATTTTGGAATCCTACAAACCATTGTCTCAAATCGGGATAATTGATTTCTTAGCACATTCTGGTCAAGCCTCTAGTAACTGCTGGACACCAACCTCACCAAATCCATGTCCTTCCACCCCTAGACAGATGCCCAAACCAAGGTTGTAAATTGAATGATTGTGCATATCATTTGCATGTATAATTCAAAGCAACCCCGGATATAGGATGAGAACCTTCCCTATGTCCAACATACCTACAATTGAGCCCTGCATAGGTCAACCGACCACATCCCCTTTCAGATGGGGTTGGGATTCCAACCATGGGGTCCCATAGATGTTTCACTTCCCCTTCTGGTCACCTCGACCAACTCATCTCCTACTCCAACTGAAGCTGAAAAAGCCACCCGGTTCATTTAGCAAATCCAGCACATCCACCAACAAGTTCAAGATATCCTATAGAAGTTGAATGACAAGTACAAACAACAACATGATCAACATTGGGTGCCACATAAGTTTTAGGTAGGAGACAAAGTTTGGTTGCACTCGAAAAACGAATGCCTTACATGACCCCATCGAAAGATTTTCCCACTCCATTATGGGTCATACACTATCACCAAGGTCATGGGGGATAATTATTTTGAGCTCAACATTCCTCCTTTCCTTGGCTTGCACCCAGTGTTCGACGTGGATCTCCTTCACCCTTATTTTCCACCATTATTAGAAACCTCGGAAGTCGTAGAACATCTGACACCAACATAGATCAACCTAGACTGCATACAAAAGGAATCCAATGATCATATTATGGACACATAGATCAAGGGAACTTGACAACAAAGGATCCAACGTTATCGAGTCATCAAAGCAGGGAAGCTCCTGCCCTAAGGCAAGTGGCTCACCTGGGGCCAAACTCAAAAGAAATTTCCTCATATGATGGGAGTCCTCAACACGATGGATATCAGTGCTTCCTAAGGAGGGAGGATTGATCCAAATGGATATATGTGGCCACCGAGCTTTTCCAACTGTCTCAAAATTTTTTTATGGCAATTTTGGTAATTTACTATTTTTAGCAGTTTTCACTTCTGGAGCCGTTTTCAGGCCCTAAATGATGTTTTTTGGGAAAAAAGGTCTGAAATATAATAATTCATTTTATATTTTCCCTACAATGAATCTCCTCGATGATACCTTTCCAACGGGTTATCATACACCTAAAGCGGAGATCGTATGAAAAGGTTACGACCCCGGGAAGTTGATGTACTAACTTATGCAAACGCCCACATGACTTTTGGTGCTTCATCTCCTAGGGTTAGGTTTTTGGATGTCTAAGTTTTTTGACATTCCTTCTTATTGTAAAAAGGCCCTTATAGCCTCATTTTAATGATCTTCTTGCGAATGAGCGCAACCGTCACATCTCTTCTCAGAGGTAAGCCACCACCATTCCAACAAGCTTGTTTCCACTGCATTTTACAGTTTTCAACTTATTTCTTTATTGGATAGAAAACCAGTTTTATTGTATCTTTCTTATTTTGTGTTAAGCACCTGTTAATAATCTGTATTCATTTCATTTTTCTCATAAAATCTGAATCATCAATACAAACAAAGATTTGAAAATCCAAAAGCATGGAAAGAAAAGAAG
>JZKD02S1622307.1:103443-114869 GCA_000966675.3 Picea glauca | reverse complement strand
TGTCTAAGTCTTAAAGAACAATTTACAGCTTTGTGACCAAAGTTAGCACAGTAGAAACAATAGCCATAGAAGAATTCTTTGTACCTGGAAAATGGTTGTCTTCTTTGAGAAAATCGATTTCTTCCAGACTGATGACGTCATTCAGCAGTGAGCACATTACTTCTTTGGTCTACAGATTTAGATCTGGCATCTTTTACCTTACTCGACCTGGGTGGCTGATTGTCTTCCTTTGTTTCTGCAGGATTGTTATTGTCATTGGTTGTACTTTTGACAAACTTGATGGGTTCTTCATTTCCTAGCTTACCACTGCTTGATCCCTCTTCATACCCTAAGATAATGTTCATCTTTGGATTCCTTTGCTAATTCAAAATGGTGGCCAATCCTTCTGAGGCTTTGATACTTGACAAATTCTGATTATACAAGGCTTTAAACTTCTCCATTTCTTTCCTCGTTTTCACTACTTCTTGTTCTAATGCTTCACATCTTGCCTTCTTTTCTAATAGTTGTTGTTTCAGAATCTCTTCGATTTTATTTTCCTCTTCCAATTATACTTTTAGTAGGACAAGGTATTCATCAGGTTCTTTACTTTCTTTCTCAAACTGTATCAACAATTGTCTTTGTTTTCTCTTCTTGATTCTTAGTCTGTCAATCTCTTCCAATGCACTGATCAGTTCTCCTTCCATGTCAACCACATCTTCTTCTTCATCACTCCCTGTGATTTTATTATCACAATCCTCTTTGTCCATAAGTATGAATTCATTTAGTTTATCTTCAATAGAGGAGTCATTTTCTTCATCATCTGAAGGATCATCATCATTGTTTACGCATACACTTTTCTTCTTAAAGTTTTTCTCTTTAAATAAATTTTTGTGTTTGTACTTATCCTCATCATCACATGTCTGATCCTTTCCTTTGTGGGGACATTTATTTGGAAAATGACCTATCCTACCACAGTTGAAAAATTTGAAAGCCAGTTTACCTTTGTATTTGCATGATCCCTTCTTCAATCTCTTCACAAATTTTTCTTTAATTTCATCGGGCTCAAAATCCTCATTCTTGTCTTCTTTAAATGATGGTTCTCTGGAGGTAGGTTTATCTTTAACTATTCTCATTTCATATGCAATCAATGTTCCTAGCAATTGATCAAACCCCAAGTTTTTTAGATCATTAAGTTCTTCTATAGAAGAGACCTTCGGGTTGAATCTATCTAGGAGAGATCTCATCAATTGTTTCACCAAGTGCCTTCATTTCATTTACCATTTCTTCTACTCCTAGAAAGTATTTTCCAATAGTTTCATCTTCCTTCATCTTCAACTATTCAAACTGTATTCTGTAGGTTTGAAGCTTTGCATCCTTTACTTTCTCATTACCCTCATAGCTGCTAATGAGTTTGTCCCACATTTCTTTGGCAGTTCCTAGGTGCATAACTTTTACGAATTCTACTTCTACAAGCCCACTCAAGATAGCATTCATAGCCTTAGCATTGAAGCTAATATCTACTTTGTCAGCCTTATTAGCTAGCACAACTGGCTTTACATTACCAGTATCTACCACATCCCAGACATCTGCACCCAATGACATTATGTAGGTTCTCATTCTAACTTTCCAGAAGGAAAAGTTTGTTCCATTGAACAAAGGGGCATTATTGGTTGAATTTCCTTCATGTCTTGACATGTTTAAGCTCTAGGATCCACCCTTACATAAAAGGGGTTGGCTCTGATACCAATTGTTGGAAAACTGAGAGGGGGGGTGAATCAGTTGTTATCGTTCTTAAACAATCATGCTTCTTTTAAAATATTTACAAGGAACTCAATGATCATCACAATAATGTAGGGAAATAAACAAAGGCACATTTAGCATCATTCACATATATGAGAAACACAGAGACAAATATTTTCCGAGGAAACCCATACAGGGTAAAAAMATYTTTTTCTTATTATGATAAGTATTATMTACATTGTTTRCATTATCATACATATSAGCACCAACTCATTGTGACACTACAACCTCTKTTTTTSCAAGCTACAACTTKTTGAGAGMACCAWCTCTCTATTTTCTCTAGCACSCACTAGAAGGAAGCACCAACTCCCTAGTTTCTCTAGCACCAACTAGAAGGAAGCTACAACTCCCTGGTTTCTCTAGCACCAACTAGAAGGAAGCACCAACTCCCTGGTTTCTCTAGCACCAACTAGAAGGAAGCTACAAATCCCTTTGTTCAAGCACCCACTTGAACCTTTGAGGACAAAAGTCCTCCCTAAAACCTCCCTACCACCTTGTTTTATAAATATTTTCTACTGAAACTCATTGCAATGATATAATGTTCAACAATGGCTTACCAGACTCATCATTGTTCTACTGCATTTCGTTGCTCTGTCTGCCTCACTGCCTTCTTGCACACATGACTTGCACTATCTGTTCTTCTTCCTTTTATGCTCTGTGCGCCATGTCCATTCACTGCATAGTTCCTCTTCTGTTCAATTCAGTTGCTACACTCCCCTCCTTCTTCATGCATGAATCACCTTCAACAACGACAATCACAGATATACCAACAACAACAACAACTCTTCTCTATATTGTGTACTTATAGCTTACGTGTTACTTGTGCATGCAATGCACACAATCCCTTTGCTTGCTCACATCATCTTCATCTCCTCCACATGTCAAGTGCTCTGTCTAATCATCATGGTAACCCTTCAGCTTCTCTGGCGGTTTGCCCATGTGTTTAGCATCACTGGATGTCATGCTGAGATTCCTCAGCCTCTCTGCAGTCGAGACTCTTCATCTTCTCTATCTTATATGACCTTATCCTTTTTGTGTTCAGCTACAAACTTCAATCCCCTTCCATCTTTCAATCACCTGTATCAATAATACTCAATCCACTAGAATATGCCATGAGACTCTTCATCTTCTTTGGAAATCACACTCAGTCCTCTTCGAGTCCTCTATTAGAGATCATCAGTTGTTTTAGCTGTTACACTAAGAAGCGCAAAAGTAGCCCTTCGATCTTGTTCAACTTCACGTGAACCATAGGATTAAGAATAAAGAATCTTGTGCTTGTTTCACCATTTCGTAATTCGACATTCCGGGATCCTTGTAGTGAATCTTAGAACCTCTAGCTTCTTCCTCCATCTTCAATCGATGTGCCCAATGGTTGTGACCACGTTCTTATGCATAAATCGCTTTCACGATTTCACATTTTGTGAATCTGGAGATGACGCATCTCGACTCTCCAAGTTGCGATCCCCGAAATGGAGCTTATCTAAACTGACACCTTCCCTTCTCGTGACTACTAGTGGTGACCATAGGTTGTACCAAAAGGCACTTCATATTTCACGAGTTTCCACACCATGCTTCGTTGACTACAAGTCAGCGAAATTCCAATCGCTTTCCACTTGTCCTATCATTCGATGGTTCATATCTGATCTTGATCCAACAGCTCAGATCATATCGTGATTTCGACGTTCTTGTGGTTATGTTTCTTTCCTCTCCAATTCACAATTCATGAAACTTCGAAATGGAGTCGGATCAACTGTCTAGATCAGACCTTGATATGATGGCTGCGATTAAATCATGATTTTTCATATCGTTGTTCCTAAGATGGAGTTTCTCATCACTCCAAGTTGCGATAGGTGAATCTCTGAGATGGAGCTCAGATCAACGGTCCATGTTCTTGGTGATCCCATGGTTATGATATTTTCACGATCTTGCATCTCGTTGTTCCTTAGATGGAGATTCTCATCACTCCAAGTCACGATAGGCGAGACTCCGAGATGGAGCTCAGATCAATGGTCCTCGTTCTTGGTNGCTACTGAAACTCATTACAATGATATAATGTTCAACAATGGCTTACCAGACTCATCATTGTTCTACTGCATTTCGTTGCTCTGTCTGCCTCACTGCCTTCCTGCACACATGACTTACACTATCTGTTCTTCTTCATTCTATGCTCTCTGCGCCATGTCCATTCACTGTATAGTTCCTCTTCTGTTCAATTTAGTTGCTACACTCCCCTCCTTCTTCATGCATGAATCACCTTCAACAACGACAATCACAGATATACCAACAACAACAACAACTCTTCTCTATATTGTGTACTTATAGCTTACGTGCTACTTGTGCATGCAATGCGCACAATCCCTCTGCTTGCTCACACCATGTTCATCTCCTCCACATGTCAAGTGCTCTGTCTAATCATCATGGTAACCCTTCAGCTTCTCTGGCAGTTTTCCCATGTGTTCAGCATCATTGGATGTCATGCTGAGATTCCTCAACCTCTCTGCAGTCGAGACTCTTCATCTTCTCTATCTTATATGAGCTTATCCTTTTTGTGTTCGGCTACAAACTTCAATCCCCTTCCATCTTTCAATCACTTGTATCAATAATCCTCAATCCACTAGAATATGCCATGAGACTCTTCATCTTCTTTGGCGATCACACTCAGTCCTCTTCGAGTCCTCTAGCAGAGATCATCAGTTGTTTTAGCTGTTACACTAAGAAGCGCAAAAGTAGTCCTTCGATCTTGTTCAACTTCACGTGAACCGTAGGATTAAGAATAAAGAATCTTGTGCCTGTTTCGCCATTTCGTAATTCGACATTCTGGGATCCTTGTAGTGAATCTTAGCACCTCTAGCTTCTTCCTCCATCTTCGATCGATGTGCCCAATGGTTGTGACCACGTTCTTATGCATAAATATCTTTCACGATTTCACATTTTGTGAATCTAGAGATGAGGCATCTCGACTCTCCAAGTTGCGATCCCCGAAATGGAGCTTATCTAAACTGACACCTTCCCTTCTCGTGACTACTAGTGGTGACCATAGGCTGTACTAAAAGGCACTTCATATTTCACGAGTTTCCACACCATGCTCCGTTGACTACAAGTCAGCGAAATTCCAATCACTTGCCAGTTGTCCTATGATTCGATGGTTCATATCTGATCTTGATCCAACAGCTCAGATCATATTGTGATTTTGATGTTCTTGTGGTTATGTTTATTTCCTCTCCAATTCACAATTCATGAAACTTCGAAATGGAGTCGGATCAACGATATAGATCACACCTTGATATGATGGCTACGATTAAATCATGATTTTGCATATCGTTGTTCCTAAGATGGAGGTTCTCATCACTCCAAGTCGCGATAGGTGAATCTCTGAGATGGAGCTTAGATCAACAGTCCATGTTCTTAGTGATCCCATGGTTCTGATATTTTCACGATCTTGCATCTCGTTGTTCCTTAGATGGAGATTCTCATCACTCCAAGTCACGATAGGCGAGACTCCGAGATGGAGCTTAGATCAATGGTCCTCGTTCTTGGTGATCTAACGATCCTGATCTTTTCGTGAATTCGCATCTCACAGTTCCTTAGATGAAGGTTCTTGTCACTCCAAGTCACAATAGGTGAAGCTCCGAAATGGAGCTTAGATCAACAGTCCAAATTCCTTGGTGATCTGACGGTGAAGATATTTTCGTGATCTCGCATATTTCGAGTTTGAACCTCTTTCCTTTTGATTTCATGACTTGCAAAACTCTAAAATGGAGTCTTTGTGGTGCTCTGATCTTTCACCATGCGTCTTCTTGATCAACGGTCCACGACTGTCCCCAATGGACGGCCAGGATTCCTTCACATTTTTGGAGAGTTGGATGACTCTTGGACTTATCTGCCTTGCAGCTTCACCATATCTAACGACTATTGAGCCTTCATAGATACCCCAGATCCTACTACCCAGATCTTCTCACGATTTTGCCACTTCACGATTTCGTCACTTCGCGATTTCGTACACCTTTGCGATTTCCCCACTTTGCGATTTCGTCCACCTTGCAATTTCCTCACTTCGTGATTTTTCCACTTCACGATTTCTCCACTTCGGTGGTGAAGTGTTTCGACACTTCAACTCCCGATATCTGAAGTTCTAAAATGGAGTTTACTCTTCCATTATCACTANGTTACACTAAGAAGCGCAAAAGTAGCCCTTCGATCTTGTTCAACTTCACGTGAACCGTAGGATTAAGAATAAAGAATCTTGTGCCTGTTTCTCCATTTCGTAATTCGACATTCCGAGATCCTTGTAGTGAATCTTAGCACCTCTAGCTTCTTCCTCCATCTTCGATCGATGTGCCCAATGGTTGTGACCACGTTCTTATGCATAAATTGCTTTCACGATTTCACATTTTGTGAATCTGGAGATGAGGCATCTCGACTCTCCAAGTTGCGATCCCCGAAATGGAGCTTATCTAAACTGACACCTTCCCTTCTCGTGACTACTAGTGGTGACCATAGGCTGTACCAAAAGGCACTTCATATTTCACGAGTTTCCACACCATGCTCCGTTGACTACAAGTCAGCGAAATTCCAATCACTTGCCACTTGTCCTATGATTCGATGGTTCATATCTGATCTTGATCCAACAGCTCAGATCATATCGTGATTTCGACGTTCTTGTGGTTATGTTTCTTTCCTCTCCAATTCACAATTCATGAAACTTCGAAATGGAGTCGGATCAACGGTATAGATCACACCTTGATATGATGGCTGCGATTAAATCATGATTTTGCAAATCGTTGTTCCTAAGATGGAGGTTCTCATCACTCCAAGTCGCGATAGGTGAATCTCTGAGATGGAGCTCAGATCAACAGTCCATGTTCTTGGTGATCCCATGGTTCTGATATTTTCACGATCTTGCATCTCGTTGTTCCTTAGATGGAGATTCTCATCACTCCAAGTCATGATAGGCGAGACTTCGAGATGGAGCTCAGGTCAATGGTCCTCGTTCTTGGTGATCTGACAATCCTGATCTTTTCGTGAATTCGCATCTCACTGTTCCTTAGATGAAGGTTCTTGTCACTCCAAGTCGCAATAGGTGAAGCTCTGAAATGGAGCTTAGATCAACAGTCCAAAATCCTTGGTGATCTGACGGTGAAGATATTTTCGTGATCTCGCATATTGCGAGTTTGAACCTCTTTCCTTTGGATTTCACGACTTGCAAAACTCTGAAATGGAGTCTTTGTGGTGCTCTGATCTTTCACCATGCGTCTTCTTGATCAATGGTCCACGACTGTCCCCGATGGACGACCAGGATTCCTTCACAGTTTTGGAGAGTTGGATGACTCTTGGACTTATCTGCCTTGCAGCTTCACCATATCTAACGACTATTGAGCCTTCATAGATACCCCAGATCCTACTACCCAGATCTTCTCACGATTTTGCCACTTCACGATTTCATCACTTCGCGATTTCGTACACCTTTGCGATTTCCCCACTTTGCGATTTCATCCACCTTGCGATTTTGTCACTTCGTGATTTTTCCACTTCACGATTTCTCCACTTCGGTGGTGAAGTGTTTCGACACTTCAACTCCCGATATCTGAAGTTCTAAAATGGAGTTTACTCTTCCATTATCACTACGTTGTTGATCATGTTGATCTTTGCCATCACTGTTCTTGCCATCAATGAAAAGCTTACTCCCAACTGTAAACCTTCCAACATTCCATTCTCAATTTCATTACATATTTTTGTTTGGAATAAGGCCTAGTGTTCTCATGCCAGAAATCCTGAACTAGTGATGCAGGAGCATCTCCAACACATCAAGCGAGCCAGCGCGAAAGTGGAAGACAGTTGGATAAGCCAGCGCAAATTTTGAAATTGCCTTGGAACTGTTGCGCAATATTAAATGAAGTCATTTAAGAAGATGTGCCTTTGTACATTGTAATGGACCTTGAGCGGATAGCTCTCGTCCTTTAGTAGATAGATGACATTTAAAATAGTTAATGCTGGTAGATAGGAATTTAAAATTTAGATTTGATAGCTTTAGAGTTCAAGAGGGAAACGGATATAGAAACCCTCATTGTATCATTGTAATATTATCAATTCAAAAGCAGAAAGAACAAGAGCATGCAGAGGATTGTATGAAAAACACCCATGTACAAGCATTTGAATTAATAGATGAAAGCTTTGAATTCAAATTCATGGTTTGTGTTGTTTCTTTGTGTAATTGAGGTTATGCTCATGAATGTTTTCTTTCTGTCATACATTTTCTTTTATATGCTATGTATGTGATTTCATGGTTGAATTGAAGTCTGAAGGGGTGAAGGAATGAGTTTCAATTGTTTCCCGATTTGAACTAGAGGATTTCTGCAAGGAGTGCATTGACAAAAGGGTTCAATTAAAGATAGCTTTTGTTCTCATTTCCTCGAAGGTGTAGTTAGGCACAGTGTCATGCAAGGAGTGTGCAGGCCAAGGGAAAGCCTCAGGGTTGCGAACCTGAGTAAGGAACTGAAAGAGTGTTGTTGTAGGAGTGCGCAGGGTCGAGAGACTTCAACACTTAGACGTCGTTGAAGGTTTGCACAAGGAGTGCACGCAAGTCACTTTCTGAAGGACTTGAAATCCGTGAACAAGCTCAGGAGGTATTGAATCTTGAGTGATCACCGAGGGGAACATAAAGATTTGGTGCCTTTAAATCTTGCAGGATGCGTCGTTAGGGTCGAGAAAAGGTTGGAAAGATTCTTCAGAAAACCTCTTAGTCATTTCGCAGAATCATCAAAGGGAGAACGGACAGACGAAATCCTCTGAGCAGATTTCGCGAAGGGCCGAGAGTCGTTGGATCGTTCGGAGGTGCAAGGAGGTTACGGCGAGAACGTCCGAATGTTTAAATCTCAGTAGGGGCAGAGCCATCGATCTGAGTTACAAGGACCGTCAGATCTACACGTGGTATCGTGTATCGGGGATTCGTGAGTCGAAGCTCCAAGTTGTTGCAACGAGAATTGCGATATCGTGATCCAAGATATCCCAATGAGCCCAAAGATTTTCATTGGTTTGGGGATGCATGTCAGAAGATATAAAGCAGTCGGGGTTCAGAGTATCCGGGGTTCCAAAGACAGAGTATTCTTGCATTTTGAAATCGCGATCCGCAATATCCCGATGGAAGAGTTGTGTGGGGCCACAACAAGAGTTAGTGGAGGATAGGTGGCATACCATATCGGGGATCGGGAAAAGGAAAGTCCCAAATCCATCGACATCAGGATTCGCGATCCCGCGAATTATGAAATTTCGATAGAAGTGACAAGAAGTGAAGAGACAGCTCATGCGTACATCAGATTTTCATTGCATCAGGTATCGGGAGTCGGCAAAAAATAGTGCATGACATCGTGAGCAACGATATCCCGATAGGAAAAGTTCCTACAAAGCAGAAGTTTCGACAGGAGGAAGTCAGCGTTGACTGGCCATTGGGTCTGGGGGATTCTAGAACCCTGTGATTGACCATTGAACTTACGAAATCACGAGTTTCGATTTCCAGATAAGTAAAGCAAGGGGAATTGAGAGGAGAATATATGTGGGTGTAGGTTTCCCGATAGGGAAACAAAATAACCTGGGTGTTCTTTGGGCTGAGAAGAAGAAGATCTTGTGTGAGCGAGAGTGTTCGAGGGTGCGGCTGCATCAACTAGTCCCTTAACCACTCCAATAAACTTCATGTCAGAACGAGGTAGCCTGCTAGTGAAGGCTCACAAATCTGTTGGGCCACCTCTATCGAGGCTATCTCATCTATGAGAATACTTTGTAAGGTTTTTTACATTTCATTTCAATAGGTCATACGTTTGTTGTAGAAAACAAAGTTTTCTTATGATGTTGCTAACAATTGATTGTGACATGACATGTTGGGATGCATTACGGTCTTTAGAATGAAATTTATTACCAATTNTCACGACTTGCAAAACTCTGAAATGGAGTCTTTGTGGTGCTCTGATCTTTCACCATGCGTCTTCTTGATCAACGGTCCACGACTGTCCCCGATGGACGACCAGGATTCCTTCACATTTTTGGAGAGTTGGATGACTCTTGGACTTATCTGCCTTGCAGCTTCACCAAATCTAACGACTATTGAGCCTTCATAGATACCCCAGATCCTACTACCCAGATCTTCTCACGATTTTGCCACTTCACAATTTCGTCACTTCACGATTTCGTACACCTTTTTGATTTCCCCACTTTGCGATTTCGTCCACCTTGCGATTTCGTCACTTCATGATTTTGCCACTTCACTATTTCTCCACTTCGGTGGTGAAGTGTTTCGACACTTTAACTCCCGGTATCTGAAGTTCTAAAATGGAGTTTACTCTTCCATTATCACTACGTTGTTGATCATGTTGATCTTTGCCATCACTGTTCTTGCCATCAATGACAAGCTTACTCCCAACTGTAAACCTTCCAACATTCCATTCTCAATTTCATTACATATTTTTGGTTGGAATAAGGCCTAGTGTTCTCATGCCAGAAATCCTGAACTAGTGATGCAGGAGCATCTCCAACACATCAAGCGAGCCAACGCAGAAGTGGAAGACAGTTGGATAAGCCAGCGCAAATTTTGAAATTGCCTTGGAACTGTTGTGCAATATTAAATGAAGTCATTTAAGAAGATGTGCCTTTGTACATTGTAATGGACCTTGAGTGGACAACTCTCGTCCTTTAGTAGATAGACGACATTTAAAATAGTTAATGCTGGTAGATAGGAATTTAAAATTTAGATTTGATAGCTTTAGAATTCAAGAGGGAAACGGATATAGACACCCTCATTATATCATTGTAATATTATCGATTCAAAAGCAGGAAGAACAAGAGCATGCAGAGGATTGTATGAAAAACACCCATGTACAGGCATTTGAATTAATAGATGAAAGCTTTGAATTCAAATTCATGGTTTGTGTTGTTTCTTTGTGTAATTGAGGTTATGCTCATGAATGTTTGCTTTCTGTCATACATTTTCTTTTATATGCTATGTATGTGATTTCATGGTTGAATTGAAGTCTGAAGGGGTGAAGGAATGAGTTTCAATTGTTTCTCGATTTGAACTAGAGGATTTCTGCAAGGAGTGCGTTGACAGAAGGGTTCAATTAAAGATAGCTTTTGTTCTCATTTCCTCGAAGGTGTAGTTAGGCACAGTGTCATGCAAGGAGTGCGTAGGCCAAGGGAAAGCCTCAGGGTTGCGAACCTGAGTAAGGAACTGAAAGAATGCTGCTGCAGGAGTGCGCAGGGTCGAGAGACTTCAACACTTAGACGTCGTTGAAGGTTTGCGCAAGGAGTGCACACAAGTCACTTTCTGAAGGACTTGAAATCCGTGAACAAGCTCATGAGGTATTGAATCTTGAGTGATCACCGAGGGGAACACAGAGATTTGGTTCCTTGAAAGCTTGCAGGAAGCGTCGTTAGGGTCGAGAAAAGGTTGGAAAGATTTTGCAGAAAACCTCTTAGTCATTTCGGAGAATCATCAAAGGGAGAACGGACGGACGAAATCCTCTGAGGAGATTTCGCGAAGGGCCGAGAGTCATTGGATCGTGAGGAGGTGCAAGGAGGTTACGGCGAGAACGTCCAAATGTTTAAATCTCAGGAGGGGCAGAGCCATCGATCCGAGTTACAAGGACCGTCGGATCTACACG
>JZKD02S1622307.1:60801-79713 GCA_000966675.3 Picea glauca | reverse complement strand
CAGAGGAAAGAATGCTCGCATGTTTTCAAGTGTTGTTGGTGATGTTGTTGCATAAGGAATGAAGAAACAAAGGGATGAAGTGTTGGTTATAAGTTTGATAAAAGAAGCATGAAAGCTTCCTACTTTTAAATAAAACTTGGGCTGCAACCTTTTTTCTAGCACTAATGAATGCCACATAATTATAATCTTGGTGTAGTGTTCGGGTTGAAAAGGAAGGCATCCAATTAATTGGGAATACAATAGGAAGTGTGCGGAGAATGTGTCAACACATTGGCCAAAATTCTGGTGAGATACATGACTGAGATAAAGAGAATTATGTAATTCAATGCAAAGTGCACCAAATAAGTATGCATTAAGAATTGCACTCATGCATAGTAAGTGATAGAATTGTATACTAAATGTAATGGTTGAATATGTTTTGAAAGTACATGCATATATATTATTGCATGGAAATAATTATACTAATGGCTGAAATGTTGCTAACTCATGAAGTTCAAAACATTTGAGGAACTGATAAACATTGCAATAGGAAAGTTGCAAGCTAGGTAGTCATAGGAATAGAGACTACAACAAATTTGATGTTCAAAAAATTGAAATAATAAACTTATTGTTATTAATTATGAGCATGCATATCCATAAAATCATGAGTCATTCTATTTGGTTAAATTGTTTGGTTGGTAATTGTGATTGAATTTATAGGTGCAGGCAATTCTAATATCATTTCATAAGGTGTTGTACATGTTGAATTAGGATGTACATAAAATACTTACAATTTGTTGGTTGTATGCAAGAGGAAGCATTACAGGAAAAATGGTATGCAGTTTGGTGCCTGTGGAAAACCACAAGGATGGTTGTCTTCATAATATGACAACAACCAAGATGAATTATGAAATGGAATTTCCTGTTTTGGGGAAAAAGTTGAATTCCTTTTTTAACTAAGTTGGAGTTCCTAAATGAATTCTTTTATGTTTTCTCCTGGTAACTGCATGTGGGTGATGCAGATGAGATGAAGTTGATTACAAAGAGTAGCTCGAGAATATGCTGATTGGAAATCTCTGAGGGCAGTTGGAACTCCGAGATCCATGGTGCGTTGAGACTTCCTGAGACAACCCGTTGTTGAAGCCCCAGGAAAGGGAGGTGTAGCAGTCGATGAACTATGTGACAATGAAGGTGTACACTCCTGGGTTGGGACAGGCATGTGGGGAATGAGAGACCCTTGGTTGGAGTACTGTTGAGATTTGAATGGTTGGAGTGTTTTTGAGGTTTGGTACCTTGTCCTAGACCATGTGGATATGGATTGTAGATTGTGGCTATCTTGCGAATCAATTGCCCTGATGGAGTCATATCCCTGCTCAAGGGTGGAAGGTCTTCTCAAATCAAAAGATAAGTACAATTATCTAATTATTGTATGTTGTGTATGTTGTATATAGGTTATAATGTTATAAAAATTGTCTATATATACATATATGTACATTGCATATATGCTTTCATTACCTGCATCCATGACTATAAATAATGTGTTTCATATTTCATTTCTTAAGAAATATATATACCTAATGCTAATCATGTAATTGATTGGAAGGTGATTCAGGTGGAGCAAGAAGGTGTCTTGCAAGTGCATCTGATGCGCATATTGGACCGGAAGAGAAAATAACTCTAGAATCGATCCATAGGACTTGTAAAGGTCTAGTGGACCTGGTACGGTCCTGAGGATGTGACATGAGAGAATGAGGATGTTGTGCAGGAAGAATCCACATCTTTTTGAATATTTGGGAAATATTGTTGCTGTTCTGTAAAGAGTTGCACTGAGGACAGTGCAAAAATAAGGGGAGGGGATTGCAATATCCCCCGGGTAGTGCCATAGTTTTATTATGAATTGTAATCATGTTTATAGGATGGTGAGACAAGTGTATATAACTTGGTAGGATTATGTGTTTATTAGGCCAGAGATCCTAAGTGTTAAAGGCCAAGAGCCTGATTTTGTATATGTAATTATGCAGATCATTAATAAAATATAAACATCATTGTGTGCAGACCAACCATGAAGAAAGAGTGATGGGGGACTAAGCTTCCACAAGGTTGGGTAAGGGATGAGGCTAAGTGTGTGGGCCTAGGGGCTAATCTAGGGGGATTACCTCTAGAGAGGATAATAATTTATTATTGTTCCCTAAAAATCTAACGTGGTCAATTGACCAAGTGTTGTCCCAAGTTCCTAGGAAAGGAATGTATGAAAAATGGAGCACATGTAGCTCCAGGAAGACAGATATCAACCTTGGTGCATACAGTTAAAGCTTAATAAGTCATCCATGTTGGGGGTTCACTCTTTCATTCTCCCATCCTCCACCTAGGTCCACTTCCCATTCTTCGAACCTCCACGTGAGTTCACTGCGGATTCAACCATTCAGAGTCTAAACACATTTTTCCTTTGTAATCAACCTTTTCATTGTTTCCTGGTCATGAACCTAGTGAGAACCTGTGGGAAAACCAACGAACTGAGCCGTGTCTTCTCTGAAGCCCGAGCATCCCATATATGTCTGTGCCATGTGGTGTCATAATTGTGGGTTGTTGTGGCCACTCAGTTCCTGGACTGAGTGTGGCTTCCTTCCTTCTTTCATTCCTGTGTGACTGAGTGTTGAAACATTACTATTGTCCTCACCTGGCTAGAGCTAAGTCGAGGAATGTGATGAAGAAGTGGGTTGTCAGGCCTGTGGTAGAAGAGGCAGGTTCTAAAACATATGAGAAAATCTTCCCAGGTGAGAAAGTCTGTTGAGAAGTGGTTTTCTCCTAGAGAGAGTCCAGCACCAGCTACAGAGCTCTGAGAATTCTTGATTTGGCATGTTTCTGAGACCCAAAGAGGGAGGCGAAGTATCGATGAAATGTTCTTGTGAAGGTGTATACTCCTGGGTGGAACAAGCCTGTGGGAAATGAGAGTCTCGTAGTAGTGGGCGTAAGAAGGCTCCTGGAGAGAATACTTCAGGTTTCTCTGTGCAGTTTTCCTATAACCTCAGCCTAGTCTAAGAATCCATTGCCTTGGGTGGAGCTTAGTCCCAGCTCAGGGGTGACCCACTACTGAGTGTGATGAGTAGTGTGGTCCATGGATGGGAGGTTTGTGGAAGGTTTGCATGTAGTTGGTGGTCTTATAATAAAAGATAAGTACCACTTTTATGTTTATTTGCATGATGTGTAATGGTACATATGTTGTAATTGATGACTATTGCATGTATATGTTGTATATGTTGCAGGTGTAGGCTTACTGTGATTTCCGCATTATTATGTTATATATATGTAGAATAGTTATTCTATGTTTATATGGATGTGTATTTTTTTCTGCAAGTATCTCTGTGTTGTATAGATCAATAGTTTAAGGTTGGAGCTGTCATAGATCAGAATAGAGTAGTAGAGCTACAGGAGTAGTGGCATTGCCTGACTTGTTGGTGGTCGGGGATGTTTCAATATGGTATCAGAACTTTAAAGGCTAAGTTAAGGATGTGTAGGTGGCATTACCCAACCTATTGGTGGCCCAGGATGTTACACCGAACATATCACCATCGATCCATAATAAGGTATCCTCATGATCCTGAAGATAATCTCACGAGTTGATTAAATCCTTCCTAAAAAGTTCCCATCCCGTGGCTAGTTCACCAGAAAGGAAAATTTCTTTACTACTAAGCCATGGAACAAAGACATGTGAACTATGCCTAGATCTCAAAGCCTATGCTAGTGAATATATATTTCTTCCGTGAAGAGCCAAAATCAAGTTTGCAGAGAGAAATGATTTCTCCCCCATTCCAAGAATTCTATCTTTCCCGATTTCTATGAGTTGACCCGATCCTGGGTTCCAACTCAACCAATGATTGATTAAATGTATTGATTTTAAGAGCCCACCCTAGATCCTTTAATTTGATTGTTGTTGACATATAGGAGACCTGAACCAATTTTTTATGGTTGAGTGTGGGATGTACTTATCTTTTATAACACAATGCCAGATACCTGAACTTGTTAATACCCTCCAAAGAGAGTTCGTAGCCAAATCAACTTTAAAATCCATGATATTTCAAGGACCCCATCCCCCATGGCACTTTGGTAAATAAATCACATCCCATTTTCCTAGATGGTAGCTCTTTGAGTTGCGGTTCCCATTCCATAGAAAATTTGTCATTAATTTTCGCAATGTATTCACAGTRGAGCAAGGAATAACTGCTAAAGATAACCAATAAAYTGGATGACTCTCTAAAACAACCTTTAGTAAGGTAAGCCTGCCACCCAAGGATAACCACCTGTAACACCAGTTATCTATCTTTTTCTCCAATTTTTGAATCAACCAAATCCAATCCTCTGCGCGTCGAGGACCAGTCTTTAAGTAAAATCCTAGATATTTAAATCGTGTTTCTAGACCATAAAAGTTAAAAGGAACCAAACACTTGAAGGGAGATAAATCCAACTCTGATAACCTGCTTGATGGAAAGTGGACTATGAAACATTTATCAATAACACCATGGAAAGTGGACTAAGAAAAAGGATTTTAATAGTTTTTCTATCTCCCACCATTCTTGCAAAGTAGCCTTTGACATAATAATAACATCATCGACAAATAATATATGGGGCATTTTGATTGTTCTAGAGAAATTAATACCTGTCAGCTTCCCTTCTCTTTGACTCTCCTTTAGTAAAATACTTAAGCCTTCCATCATCAGGATAAAGAGTAAGGGTGATAGTGGGMAACCTTGCCTCAAGCCTCTTCAACTTTTGATGAAATATGTAGCCTCTCTATTAATTAGTATAGYGAAAGTTGTTGAGTCCACASAACTCACGATCTAGTTTKTSATCTTAGTACCCATACCAATTTGGATAAGTATCATCCTCAATAGGTAGMAGCTGACACAATCATATGCTTTTTGTAGATCCAACTTTAATACTAATGACTTTAACTTCTTGTTTTTATGATGTGCATTCGGCAAAACATACTTAATTAGAAGATAATATAGTATTTTTATTTGTTTTTATTAAGAGATATATAGGATTTAGTAAAAACTTATAGAAAATTACATTTACAAGTTTGATGTCCTTTTCTTAAAGGATGTCTTAATCTAAGGATGAATAAGCTTGCAACATTTTTATTTTTGTTAGTGTTTTAAAGCATTTTTAATTTGTGTTGTTGAGTAACTTAACAAATTGTGAGAATTATTCACATTTTTATATTGATTTGAGTGCTTAGGTTCATATATATGGTAATGTATCAATAGCATACATTTAATGTTTCCCTCTCATGATACATTAGTGGCAATGAAATTTAAAAAAAAAAAAAAACTATCTATTAACTTAGAGGAATTATAAGAGAAAGATACACAACTTTTTTTCCTTAGAAAAACATAAATCTTCTTTCATCCGAAGAGAAAAGAAATTTTCATTATCTATAAAAAATGAAGTGTCCATGTTTTTGTTGTGACCTATAGCTTCTAAAAGTGTGTCCAAAGACTATAAAGCCAAGACTCGACATCCCAAAAATTTAGGGGCTGATGTCCTTTGCAGAATTACATAGTTTGAAACAAATTATATGTCAGAAGTAAAAGAAAACTAGACTCATTAAAATAGCCTCAATAAATATATGATCCAAAGAATGTTATCTAAAGAATCTAATTAAACAATATTTCCATTGTAGTTTGTATTGTTATCTTCTTGGTGTCCTTTAGAGAAAAATACGTTAAACATATGGAGGGTCTTTGTCAATAAAAGGCCTATGAAAATATCCAAAATTTTTGGGCGCATTGACTTAATTTATATGCCAATGTCCATTATCTAACCGAGGTCTTGCCTTATATATATAATCTTCTTCTCTGGTAATTTCCCTATAAACATATCGAACAAATACCATATCATAAGAATCCATAATCTTGTGAAATTTCTCAAGAAGGTAAAGAAGTTGTAGATTGTGGCATTGTTATGACTTTATTTCCCATTTAAGAACTATCATTGAATCACCATAAACCTATAAGTCTTTCACCTCATTTTCCAATGCAAAAAGAAGCACAGGCTTAAAAGATAATAATTCAGCAAAATTGTATGTTTTGGTTCCAAATGCCATTAACATCTTAGAAAAATGAGTCTCAGTGAGGTAGAGAATAGCTCCCCCCATCAAAGATTATTGTTTTCTTGAGAAGCCCCATAAAAAAAGGGCCAATACTTTGATTTGTCTATTTGTATTTCAACCAATACTCTCCGAGGGAAAATCTCTTTTTCTTGAGGAAAAAAAGAGAGAAAACGTATGCCTTATGTTGCTACACAATCATGTGTGGAGGATTTATCTTTGAATATAACACTATTCCTTGCCATCCATGCACCCCAACATAGAATTAAGGATAAATATTTTATGTTTTGATAGGTGGGATTGGAAACCCATGACCGCCATGCTTATTCCATAGAAAGGCTATGTTACTTACACTCTTGGTTCAAAGTTGACAAAGCTTGCTTCCAAATATTAGAGACAAAAGGGTAGTTTAAAAAGAGATGAATAGTTGTCTCGCAACTGGTCTTAGATAAGGAGAACCACCAAGACCCTTCTATTTTTTTGTTCTTCATTTTGTCCCATGTGGGAAGTTTATTGGAAATTAAAAACCACATAAAAATTATTTCTTTGAGCAGGGACAAAATCTTATAAATCCCTTTCCACCACCAAAGGGGCTCTCTTAAATGTTGGGAAACATTTAGTTGGATATAGCCAAGATTTGGTGTCTAGATTACCAAAGGAGCATGTTGCCATCTCAAGTCATCTTCATTCTCAATAATTTAGATATGAGATGATTTCAAGATGCGAGCGTAATCTGTCCATTGAGTAGTCTCCTCCCTAATCAATCCAAAGTGAGTCAGGCCAATCCACTATTGTCCCCAAATGATGGTACGAGTCAGGTAAAAAACCTTATTTAAGTGAAAGAATCCTTGTCCCTTAATATATTGAATCAGTATAAGATTTAATAAATGAGATCTACCACTCCCAGGCCATGGGTCTGCACCGAGGTGTACCTTCTGACCATTTCCTACTCGACATGCAAGACCTTCACCAACCACTTCAAAGGATTTAATGAAGGCCTTCCAAATTATGGAACATACTGAAAACCGCTTCAAGGGTGATCTAATCCAATCCATAAAATATGTTGGATGAATGTATTTTTGAGTAACACCATTGGTCCAAATGTTAGAGTTGGAAATAAGTCTCCATACTCAGTTTTATGCAAGTGCCTTTGAAAAGATAAAAATAATTTTGAAGCCACAACCTCCCAATCCATTGAGGACTTCCAAAACCTCCCATTTTACATAGGGAAATACAATTTTTTCATGAGAAAATGCCCACATAAATTTAAAGCAGAATCGTCGAACCTTTTCCAATACCTCTTTGAAGATCTAGGCTAAAGACATCCAATACACTAGTATTTCTTCCAATACTAATTTGACAAGCACTAACTGACATGCCTGTGAAATCCATCAGAAGAACCATACCGATAACCTCTTTTTCAATTTTTCTAATAACCAATGCTAACCAACTTTTCGATAACAATTTGGCTTTATATGAAGTACCAAATATTTCATACCCAAGTCTAGCTATTTTATTTCAAAGGCAAAGAGAAATTTGTAGAAACTTATCTCACCTTCTTCCATCATATTGAATTGATGCAGGAGCATCGTTGGCAAGCGTGTAGAGGCAGGACCACTCAACATGTGAGAGTTCTTCCAGAACTTGAATATGGGCAGTTACAACCGATTTCAGAATCCGCTTCCACTCAACACTAGAATTCACCTTTGGAAGCATGCTTGAACCGGTGGCGAATTTTACCCTTTGAGGCAAGTTTTGAAATTGTAAACAAAGCAGGAGTTTCCACTTCGACTCTGGAATGCAACTAAACTAAGATAGCGTACGATGAATTTTAGAGTAGGTAAGTAGCCAGGGGAAACCCTAGAAACATTTTTGACTTATGTAGAAGTTTGTACACCCAGTTAGAGAGAGCTGCAATACAAAGAGAAATTCGTTGTAAGAGAGAACTAGGAGTTAGCAGGAGATCTCAGTGTTTTGAGTTACTGTAATTTTGAATGTATTATGTTGCCGTTGGGCACTTTTGAATATAACATAATGGAAAATTGATCCAAATATATGGTGTGTGGACTGTGTGCATTTTCCTGTTATTTCTGTTTACATGAACAAGTGGATGGAACTATGAGCTTTTCCAGTTTCACATGTTTCTCTTCATTGGAAGCTCTGCAAGGTGTGCATTGAGACAGAGAGGAATGTAAGGAGATCAGGAGGAATTTCTCTGCGATAAATTACTATGGATCTAAGTTATCAAAATCCCTCAAATGCAAGGAGTGTGTGGGAAATCGAAGTCTGAACCAGACAAAGCTAAGGAGGGGTAATGCTTTAGAAAGTGTTATCGAGATCCAGGAACCCATTCCCTATTAGGAACAAAGACCGAGTCTTTGAAGACTTAAAAAATTGTCTAAGTCTGAAGCGAGTAAAATCTCAGGAGGAAGAACATTGTCGAGTATTGGATCGTGGTGAAGAATCCCATGGATCGTTCGATTTGAGGTCGGAGCACATACTTTAACACTATGTAGATCCAAGAGAGGAGATATCAAATATCTGAATGGATGGTGGAGAACTCTCGAGGAGAGTCAAAAAATACCGCAAACAGTTGGATCAAGTGGAGTTGAAAGGAGGTCAGTGACAAGGAATATATCTAACCATAGATATGGAGGGCATTGTGAGTCATTGATCAAGCACCTCAATATTTTGACATTTCATCATTTCGACATTTTTGCAACCAGGAATTCCAAGGAGAAGAGATATCCCTTGCACCCAAATTTCACAAAACATGAAAACCCAAAAGTATAGGCATTAGGATATTTCAGTGTTTCGGCATTCTGGCAACTGGGAATTCCAAGGAGAAAAGATATCCCTTGCATTTTGATTTTGCGAAACGTAAAAACCCGAAGGAATAGGTGCTGGGACATTTCGGCATTTCGACAACTAGGGGTTCGAAGGATGAAGGGACGGGATGCTTGACTTCTGAATTCCTAGCCCACGACATTTTGGCATTTTATCAACCAGCGGTTCGAAGGACGAAGGGACGGGACACTTGACTTGTGAAGTTCCGGTCTAGGATATTTTGACATTTCAACAACCAAGGATTTGAAAGACACGGAAAGGAGGAACACTTGCATCGCGATTCCCTGAATTGCGAAAATCCAGTAGCGCTTAGATGTTAACTGCGTGATCACATAGTGGTGGTCACGTGGATGGAGGCTAAGGGAGGAGCCAAATCTTGTTAATCCCTTCTCGTAATTTCGGGACCTGGGTGTTTGAGAGGCCAAGAGTAGTGAGACAGGGAGTCCCGACTCGCAATATCACCAAGCCCCAAAATGCGAAAGGAGTGGGTCATAGTTCGAGGTCACCAAATAAGAAGGGACCTATGGATTTGTTCAAGGGGTTCCAACAGGAGCCTGAAGAGCCATTTCAACTCAGGATTTGGGACGATCCAGAGACCTGGAGGTCACTGGACCCTACTGAGGTAGGGGGTTTGCATCAGGTGGTATCAGAGCCTAAGTTTTTCGTCTGTAGACTTCAGGCGAAGGAGGAAAAGAAGGATACAAAGAAATCAGAGTTGTACTCTATGTGTGACAGATAGTCAACATAATGTCACCAAGAAGACAAGATCCACCTTTATCTAACCGTGATGTAGAGAGGGAGATGCGAGAGCTTCGCGCCCAATTGGAAATAATGGAAGCAACAAAGAGAATAGAACCTGATGTTGGGGATGTTAGTGATGCAGAAAGTGAAGAGGTTAAGGTTGAAGAAGCTGTAGGAGAGGATGTTGCAGAAGAACAGTTGTTTAGAGTAGTTGCCAAATTGGGAGGCAGAGCTAATATAGAGGTCCCCATGTATGAGGGAAACCTAGATGCTGAAGAACTATTGGACTAGATAAGGTCCATGGACAAACACTTCAACTATGAATATTTTGATGAGGAGAAGAAGGTGAAGCAGGCAGTCACTCGGCTAAAAGGGCATGCAACATTGTGGTGGGATGAACTGCAGGCTGAGAGGAGAAGTAAAGGAAAATAGAGGATAAAGAGTTGGGACTGGATGATAGAAAAAATGAAGGCTACATTCATACCCAAAGACTACGAGATCAATTTGTTCAGGAAGTTATAGAACCTGAGGTATAAAGGGATGACAGTCAAGGAGTACACCGAGGAGTTCTACTAGCTGAACATCAGAACTGGAAAATAGGAAAGAGACGAAGAGAAAGTCGCCATATATATAAATGGATTAATATATGAGATCTATGATGAGCTCAACATGATTTCAGATAGGACTTTGGAAGATGCTTATTAGTTTGTGTTGAAGGCAGAGGAGAAGCTGACCAGAAAACAGATCCAGCGAGGAAGAGGTAAAATCTCGGTCCCAAGAAAATGCAAGGGATTTAACTTTGACAGAGCACATTAGTCTACGGATGAGGCTGAGAAACCACACAATCACTCATAACGAGGTGGAAGTTCACAAGGAATACAAAATGGTGGAAGAAATTTTTCTAGAGGAAGAGGAAGAGGAGGATTAAGGTGCTATAACTATGGAAAGATAGGGAACATGTCTTGGGAATGTCCCGAGAAGAATAAGGAAGGATGATAATCTCACATTTCAGAAGCACAACAAAGAGATGTTGAAGCAGAAGGAGTAGAGGATGGAGCATCCCTGATGTTGAGAAAAGTTCTCTTAAAACCAGAGGCAGAAATTGAAAAACCAGTGCAAAGAAACATTCTATTCAGGATAGCTTGCAAGACTAAGGATAAAGTATGCAAGGTGATCATTGACAGTGGGAGTACTGACAACCTAATATCCACATAGATGGTGGAGAAATTGGAGCTGAATAGAAATGCACATCCAAGGCCATACAAAGTGTCATGGCTGCAAAAAGGACACTAGGTAACAATCTCTAAACAATGTCTGGTTGAAATTAAAATACGAGGATATAAAGATGAAATCCTATGTGATGTAATTCCCATGGACATATGCCACATTTTCTTGGGAAGACCATGGTAGTTTGATAGAAATGTCATTCATGATGGAAGGAAGAATACATATACATTGGAGAAGAATGGTAGGATGCATATGTTGTTGCCAATGGAGGAGACGAGAGTAAAAGAGGAAGCCAACACAAGTATACTTCTCATGAGTGGGAAGGAACTCCTGAAAGAAGTCAAGGAAGAACAAGAGATGTAGTTCTCTATGGTGAGGAAGCCCAGAGTCATCCTTATGAGTACAATAATGGATGATTTTTCTGAAGAAGTTCAGGAGCTGCTGGATAATTTTGCTGATATAGTGGTGGATGAGTTTCCAAACTCATTGCCGCCCATCAGGAGTATAAATCATCATATTGACTTGATACTAGGAGAAAGCTTGCCAAATAGAGTAGCATACAGATTAACACCTCGAGAGAATGAGGAGGTGAGGAACCAAGTCCAAGAGTTGTTGGATAAGGGTTTAGTCAGAGAAATTTTGAGCCCATGCACAATACCAATTGTGTTAAGCCCAAAGAAAGATGGAGGATGGATAATGTGCACAGACTCGAGAGCCATCAATAAGATCACCATCAGGTATGAATTTCCTTTATCGAGAATGAATGACTTAATGGATTTTTTAAGTGGAGAAAATTTATTTTCTAAGATAGACGTGAAAAGTGGATATCATCAGATTAGGATGAGAGAAGGTGATGAATGGAAAACAATGTTTAAGATGAATGAAGGTCTATATGAGTGGCTAGTTATTCCATTTGGCTTAACGAATGCAGCGAGCACTTTTATGAGGATGATGAATGAAATTCTAAAATATTTCATTGGTAAGTTTGTGGTTGTATATCTAGATGATATACTGATATTTAGCAAGACTAAAGAAAAGCATTTGAGACACCTAACACTAGTAATGAGGAGGCTACAACAGGAGAAGCTGCTGATCAATCTGAAGAAGTCCTCTTTTATGAAGACAAACCTCATTTACTTGGTTTTTTTAATCTCTTCGAATGAACTGAATATGGATCCAGAAAAGGTGAAAGAAATCAGAGAATGGCCATCGCCAAGGAGCATGTTCAAAGTAAGGAAATTTCATGGTTTAGCAAGTTTCTATAGAAATTTCATTAGAGACTTCTGTGGAATTTGTGCACCAATGATGGATACAGTGAAGAAGCGACACAAATATTTTAAATGGACAGAGGAGGATAAAAGGAGCTTCCATATACTGAAGAAGAAGATTACAGAACGACCAATTCTGATCTTGTCAAATTTTGGGAAGACATTTTAGGTAAGATGTGACGCAAGTGGAATTGCAATATGAGCAATTTTGAGTCAGGATAACAGACCTATTGCCTATTTTAGCGAGAAGCTGAATGAGACTAAGAGGAAATACTCCACATATGACAAGGATTTCTATGCCATAATTCAAGCATTGAAGAAATGGAGGCATTATCTTGTCCCCCAGGAGTTTGTCTTGTATAGTGATAACCAAGCTTTACAATTCATAACCCGACAAGAAAAACTGAATCAGAGGCATGCAAAATGGGTTGAATTTAGGAAAAAATTTACTTTTTTCATAAAACATATTGTTGGGAATACTAACAAAGTTGATGATGCGTTAAGCAGGAGATGTTTAATTCTGCAAGAATTCCAGGTGGAGACCTTGGGGTTTGAACACCTTAAGGATATGTATTGTGATGACACAGATTTCAAGGAGGCCTACGAAACATGTACAAGCCCTGTACTGAGAGATAGAAGTCAATGGATAGAGTATGTGGCTTAGGAATGATTGTTTCTCAGAGGAAATCAATTATGCATACCAAGATGATCAATGAGGGACAATCTTCTGAAGGAGAAGCATAGTGGAGGATTGGTTGGACATTTCGCACACGATAAAACGTTTGCACAGTTGAGCAGTTCATACTATTGGCGAGGTATGAGAACAAAGGTGATAAATTTTGTGAACAAATGTAGGATATACCAACAGGCAAAGGGGAAAAGACTAAACACTGGATTGTATCAACAATTGCCAATACCAGAGAGGCATTGGGATGAAATAAGCATGGATTTCCTGTTGGGATTTCCAAGAACACAAAGGGGATTCGATTCCATATTTGTGGTGGTGGATAGGTTTTCAAAGATGTCACATTTCATCCCATGCTAGAAGACCAGTGATGCAACACATGTTGCAAATCTGTTTTTCAAAGAAGCTGTGAGACTTCACGGTCTACCCAGGTGCATTGTCTCAGACAGAGACACAAAATTTGTTGGTCACTTTTGGAGGATGTTGTAGAAGAAGATGGGGAAATATTTTTCCTTCATCTCAGCTTATCACCCTCAGACAGATGGGCAGAATGAGGTGGTAAATAGAAGTTTCGGAAACTTATTGAGAAGCCTGGTTACTGAACACCATAACTAGTGGGATCAGATTCTGCCACAAGCAGAATTTGCATACAATGACTCACCAAACAGAATCACTAGAAGGAGCCCATTCCAAATACTATATGGAATGCAACCCATGGGAGTGTCTAATTTAACGGACTTGGAACAGGGAGAGATCAGAAGCGTTGGAGCAGAGGATTTTGTTGCTGAAATGTAGAGACTCCATAGTTAGATCAAAGAACAATTACGAAGTTCTAACCCAAACTATAAGCACATAGTTGATCAGCATCGCAGGGAACTTCAATTTGAAGTGGGAGATAAGGTTTTAGCACATCTCAAGAAGGAAAGGTTCCCTAGGCGAACATATAACAAATTGAAGATGAAGAAGATAGGACCCTGTAAGATCTTGAGGAAGTTTGATGCAAACGCCTATGAGATTGAGCTGCCAAATGGTATGGGCATTTCACCCATATTCAATGTTTCAGACATGTATCCTTATAGGAAAGATGACACAAAAGTCTTAGAATATCAAGGAAGGATTCCGTGGGAGAAACAAATGCATGTGGTAGAAAAGCAGCAGATGGAGAAAATTGTTGATCAGAGGATTCACAAGAAGACCAAGAGGAAGACCTATTTTGAATATCTGGTCAAATGGAAGGGACACCCAATAGAAGATGCCAGTTGGGAAAATGAAGTTTCTATCCAGAAGAAGGGAAAGTCAGTAAAGGAGCTCATGGACAGGAGTCAAAGAATTTTTGTCAAGGGGAGTATGATGCAGGAGCATCGTTGGCAAGCGCATAGAGGCAGGACCACTCAACACATGTGAGTTCTTCCAAAAGTTCAACATGGACGGTTACAACCGATTTCAGAATCCGCCTCCACTCAGTGTCAAAATTCACCTTTGGAGGCATGCTTGAACCGGTGCCAAATTTTACCCTTTCAAGCATGTTTTGAAATTTTAAACAAAGCAGGAGTTTCCACTTCGGCTCTAGAATGCAACTGAACTAAGATAGAGTAGGATGAATTTTAGAGTAGGCAAGTAGCCATGGGAAACCCTAGAAACATTTTTGAGTTATGTAGAAGTTTGTACCCCCAATTAGAGAGAGTTGTAATACATAGAGAAAATAGTTGTAAGAGAGAACTACGACTTAGCATGAGATCTCAGTGTTTTGAGCTACTAGAATTTTGAATGTATTTTGTAGCCATTGGGCACTTGTGAATATAACAAAATGGAAAATTGATCCAAATATATGGTGTGTGGACTATGTGCATTTTCCTCTTATTTCTGTTTACATGAACAAGTGGATGAAACTGTGAGTTTTTCCAGTTTCAATTGTTTCTCTTCATTAGAAGCTCTGCAAGGTGTTTATCGAACCAGAGAGGAACGTAAGGATATCGGGAGGAATTTATCTGTGAGAAATTACTGTGTATATGAGTTATCAAAATCCCTAAAACACAAGGAGTGTGCGGGAAATCGAAGTGTGAACGAGACAAAGCTTAGGAGGGGTAATTCTTCGAAAAGTGTTATTGATATCCAAGAACCCATTCCCTAGAAGGAACGCAGACCGAGTCTTCGAAGACATAGAAAATTTTCTAAGTCTGAAGCGAGTAAAATATTAGGAGGAAGAACGATGTCGAGCGTTGGATTGTGGCGGATAATTCCGCGAACTGTCTAATTTGAGGTCAGAGCACAGACTTTAACACTATGTTGATCCAGGAGAGGAGATCTCGACGATCTGAATGGATGGTGGAGAAATGTCGAGGAGAGTCATGAAATACCACAAATTGTTGGATCAAGTGGAGTTGTAAGGAGGTCAGTGACGAGAAAGATATCTGACCATAGATTTGGAGAGCATTGTGAGCCATTGATCAAGTGGCTTGAGCTTTCAAAATTTTGGCATTTCAGCATTTCGGCAACTGGGAATTCCAAGGAGCAGACTTATCCCTTGCACCCAGATTTCGCAAAACGCAAAAACCCGAAATAATAGGCATTGGGATATTTATGTATTTCGGAATTCCAAAAACCGGGAATTCTAAGGAGCAGAGATATCCCTTGCATTTTGATTTCATGAAATGAAAAAATCTGAAGGAATAGGTGCTGGGAAATTTGGGCATTTCGAAAACCAGGGGTTCGAAGGACAAAGGGACGAAACGCTTGACTTCTAAAGTCTAGGCCAATGACATTTCAACATTTCGGTAATCGGGAGTTTGAAGGAAGAAGGGATGGGACGCTTGACTTGTGAAGTTCTGGTCCAGAATATTTCGACATTTCCGCAACCGAGGATTCGAAAGATAGGGAAAGGGGGAACGCTTGCATTGCGATTCCCCGAATCGATAAAAGATGGTAGCACTTTGATGTTAAGCGCATGGTCACAAAGTGGTGGTCACGTGGATAGATGATAAGGGAGGAGCCAAAGCTCGTTAATCCCTTTTAAACATTTTGAGACCCGGGTGTTCGAGAGGCTAGGAGTCGTGAGATAGGGAGTCTCGACTCGCGATATCGCAAAACCTCGAAACGCAAAAGGAGTGGGTCATAGCCCGAGGTCACCAGATAAGAAAGGACTTGTGGATTTGTTCAAGGGGTTCCAACAGGAACTCGAAGAGACATTTAGGCTCAATATTTGGGACGATCCAGAGAACGGGAGGTCAGTGGACCCTGTTGAGGTAGGGGGTTTGCATCATGAATGAATATGTTTTCTTTACTTCATTTATTTTCATACCCATCACCTTGGGGAAAATATTCATTAAATTGGATAAGGCCTCTGGATGACCCATCTTTCCATCACAAAAAACCAACATATCATTTACAAAAAGTAGATGTGATAGATAAATGGTTTGTGAGATTTGAACAACCCGAAAAAATCAGTCAACCTTTACATATGCTAGATATTGCTTAATCTTTGAACCATTAGGAGAAAGAGTAACATGGAGAACGTAAAAACATTTCTTATGCCTATTTATGCCTTGTATGTTGATCCAATTATGAGAACCACAAAGGATTTAGATGTAATGAAACTCATAATCCAATTGATAAAAGGAACCTCAAAAGTAACATGAGTGAGGAGCATGTAGATATAAATCCAACTCACTCTATCATAATCCTTCGATAGATCAATCTTCATCATGATCCTTTTCAATAAAAAATTCTTAATGGTGTTCATTCCTTCCTAAGCAACCATAATAAACTCATGTATTTTCTTTCCTTCCCAGAAGCTAAATTGTTCTCTAGAAATGGATGAGAATAGAATGGGCTTCAACCTTCTCCTAATTATATTTTCCACTATTTTCTACATATAGTTACAAAGTGAGATTAGTTGAAACTCCTCAAAAGATTGAGGGGTGTCCATTTTTGGGATAAGTGAAATAAAGTTTGATTTTAAAGGAGCATGAATAATTCCCTCCCTCTATGATTCATCCACTACATGTAATATATCATCACCTAATAGATCATAAAACCCAATAAAAAATTAAACCAATCAACCATCTGTCCTAGGAATTTTATCAATTTGAAAGTTGTGGAGAACCTCCTTAAGTTCATATTTTGTGACTTCTTCCATTAGATTTTTTATTTTCTCTTCTTCGAAAAATAGGGGGAAATATCTTAACACTCTAACTATTTCATCAAAAGAATCCCTACTATTAGCCTAGAAAAGGGTTTGAAAGTATTGTTTTTCTAGATTTTCCAAACCTTTGAAGGAGGTCACCTACCTCCCCTACTTGTCTTTTTAACTACATATAGTATTTGATAATTTCATTCCTTTTATAAAAGATTGGAATAATTTGTTATTTTCATCACCCTTCTCCAACAAGGTATCCCGACTCTTTAGTCTCCAAGATGCTTCATTTTCCTCCAAAGTCTTTCTCCTTTTTTTGTTCAAGTTGTATCAATGCTTCACTTGAATCTAGAGTAGAGTAACCTCCATTTTATGACTCATTTACGGAACTTAGGGAAGCCTCGGTATCCAACAGAGCATGTTCGTCGCTTTTTATTTTTTGGGAAGATGATTCCACTGTTGATTTATTTACTCTCTTGAGGTTTTCCACAAATTGAACAATTGTAGGTTCCCATGTACTTGCATCAAAAGGGACCCGATGAGACTTGACGAGTTTAGTGTAACTCTCCTCCTTTATCCATTCCAAATTAAATTTATAAGGAATTTTTTTTTTCCTCATCGAATTTTCCACCTCCATGAAAATGTAGTAATGAAATGATTCGCCTCATGAACTAGTCCATTTCCTAAATTGTAGATGTCCCTCTGGAAGTTTCTTCGAGACCAAAAAAGGGCCTAATATCCTTTCTACTCTTTCCTCCCCTTAACACTTATTTCTCCAAGTAGTCGATAGCCTGAATGGGGAAACATCCATTATCCCTCTAACCCCCATTAGATTTTATAATAAACTTGATAAGGGATATAATCTCACTCTAGGCCCCAAAACTTCCACAAAACCCTAGAATAAATTTAAATATCGACCCAAAATCAAGGCCTCCAAATTGAATATGGATTTTGATAGGAAGTCTCCCCAAAATTGGTCACTATAAATTGCATCCCCAATTATGAATAATGTACACATTCTCCTATCACACACTCGAGTCCCCATAGATTTTAAATCTTCACTTTTTTGGGGTTCCATCCCATCTTCAATCTCACAAAATGACCTTTAGCATCCATACATGAAAATATCCATTGTTATAAAAGTGATTCAAGGAGGGAAGAAACATATGATCTATTCCCCATGGTCCCCTGAAAGAAAATAATGTCCAGTTTGTTGGAGAAGACCAACCTCGTAATGGAATATTTTTTGGGCGGGATCACCACACCCTTGTAGTTGAAGGATAGAAATTTCATTAGGGAACCCCCCAGGGGATAATTTTTCTCTAAGATCCCCTTTGATGTATAGTTTCCTACCTTCCACCAAATCGATTAGGGCCTATTTATGGGAAATAGAAAATAAGGAATTTTGTCCCCTCCCAACACCACTAGGAGGAGGGAAAAGATTTAAACCAATTCCCTCTATCTCTTTAAGGAGGCTAGAGTATGAAGTGGAGGGTAGACATCAAGATATAAATTCAAAGTAAATTGCATCCTCCTGAGATTCCATTGAAGAACAAAATGACTCACAAAGATTCCTAACAAAGAGTAAAGGGAATGGGTATTCTAGGGAGCACAAGGAAAGAGGGGAAAATTCACCAGAGGATTGGGAAGAGGATCCATTGAAAAATAATAAATATTTTTTAATGATCCTGTCAAGTATCTCTCCAAAAGAGATAAGGAATTTATAAGAATACTAATAGTGGGGAGAGGAATATATGTCATACCACCACTTGACACTATGTCCCCTTGCCTAAATATCCACACGTGAAAAGTGTGTGGGGAAGCCTACCTCTTCCCCTCCTTTTGTTCCCAAAGACGATATATCTACATTCAAATTAGATTCTAGCGGACCCCACGACATATTTGAAATTGGGTTACCTCTCCCCCA
>JZKD02S1622307.1:23284-36801 GCA_000966675.3 Picea glauca | reverse complement strand
GATCCATTGAAAAATAAGAAATATTTTTTAATGATCCTGTCAAGTATCTCTCCAAAAGAGATAAGGAATTTATAAGAATACTAATAGTGGGGAGAGGAATATAAGTCATACCATCCTTGCCTGAATATCCACACGTGAAAAGCATGTGGGGAAGCCTACCTCTTCCCCTCCTTTTGTTCCAAAAGACGATATATCTACATTCAAATTAGATTCTAGCGGACCCCACAACATATTTGAAATTGGGTTACCTCTCCCCGAAACAAAATTACTAGAGGTTTCATCCCTTTGAGAAGTTGTCATTTTATTCCAAGTGGATGTACGAGACTCACTCTATCTCCCTTGAATGGGTAAACTATACGAATTTGCAATGTTTCCATATTGATGGCACCTTGTGCATCAAAAAGGGACTTTCTCATAGTCCAGTATTTGATTCAAGGATTTCTCTACCGAGATTAAATTTAACTCACCAAGCAACCCTTCATGTAAATTTTGAGAAACCAAAATACTTGCCACTTCCATGTCACCTATATCAAGAAAGGACATATATGTGTCCAATAAGGATGCAAAAAAATTCCCAAGTTCCATGAACCTGTTCTTCATCCAAAATTCCATAAACAAACTAGGGAGCCTAACGCATATTGGGGCTAGATCTACTTGTTCTCAGTTCACATAGAACATGGGATAGCATTTTTTTATTAAAATGGGGGTTGAATCGATGCTCCAATTTTTCCTTAGAACCCAATATGCATTTGTTTTCGATCTAAATTTGAAATAGAACCAACCCCATGATAGGGTATTAATCGAGGGAGTATACTTCAGAGCCTTCGACCATGTGTTTCACAACCAATATTTGAGGGATTTTGGGTGGAAATGGTGACCACGAGCCAACCCTATTAGAACCATCTATGCCAAACCCATGACTTCAAGCATCGATATGTCCACCCCGAGAACTAAACTTACCTCTCCTATGTTCTTTACACAATTTATATTCCTCCTCCTTGGAGAAAATTTTAGAGGTGAGGGTCGATTCCTTTCCAATCATGTAGACCATGCATTGGGGTTTATGAGGCCCACCCAGTCATCAAAAACATATCTCTCTGTCCAAGGCATGGAATCTAGATAAACTAACACTGAATCCACAAAAACAGTCGAATCCCTCCAATCCCCATTGTCGAGAGACATATTCGGGGAAAATACATTTTGGAGAAAAATGTGGGGTGAATCACCCCCAAAAAGGTTATTTTACATAGTTTCTCCTAGAAAACCTAAATTTGTGCTCCCTCCTTAACTAACATAACCATTTTTTAGCCCTAAGATAATATTCAGGCATACATATCCACTAGATAAATATATCTCCTCATGGCATCCCATCCCATTTCCAATCCCAATGAAAGAGGATTTGTTTGTGAAGAGGAAAAAACCACCCACGTTGAAGAAGAAACCAACACCTCCAAGACACTAGCTGAAAAACCTTCCTGAGTCACTGTGACATCCTCAAATATTAAAAACAATTTATTTTAAAGTTATTTCTTTGAAAATAAAATTTCCATTTATGGAAATTCAGATTTGAAATTGTGAAGGCATGTAATAATTATTTTTGTGATTGTTGGGAAATAGTTTGACTTTCCAACTGTTTTCTTTTGATGGATACATGTATGAGAAATATATTTTAAAAATTAAATATTAGAAACAAGTGTAACAACCAAGCTAAAAGTAGTTGACTATGACTCTATGAGTGGGGAACATGTTTGAGTTAACTCAGAGATGATTTTTACAAGTGTCTAAAGTTGATTTCTATCCCTAGCAACCCTTGTGTTATCTCAGAGATGATTTTTACAAGTGTTCGAAGTTGATTTCCGTCCCTAGAAACCCCTGTAAAGAAGGTATTTGCAAAGCTATGAATTTTCCCAAGGATGAAAATGGATGGAAAAGTCATATTCAATGAGAAATGAAATATATACAACATATGTGTGAGTTGGGACGTTTCATAGTATGTTGTGGAGATGAATATTTGTTGTGTGAGAAAAAATGTTGTTAGGAAAATGATTTTCTAAAAGACAATGGCTAAGGAGAGAAGCTCATGTTTCTCTTGTGGAATTATGGTTGGGCTAGGGAGTGATCAGGCCAAGTAATCTTGATTTTTTTTGGCGTGTACGATTGAGTGAAACATGATTGTTGCATTTGTTTCCAACATTACTATTACATAGATGTATTTTCATTTGATTTCTTTGTACTCCTCTTGGAATAATAAATTACTTATAGTTATAAAACCTGATATATATTGATTTGTTCATATTGCATTCCTTGATTAACATATAGCTACATAATTAATATGCATGCCATAAAAAGTTCCCCACTAAGTCATTGTTCCAAAGATAATATATAATGCCTCTTTCTAGCTCTCCAAGTGCTTGTTTTGATAGTATATCAGCTTCATTATGGAAGTTCCTGGGAATGTGATTAAAACTGATATGCTCAAAGCATTTCACCATGTTTCTTATCCTTTCTTTCCATCCCTCGATAGTGACTGCCTTTTTTTTTCAACCAACCAATCACCATTTTGAAATCACCCAAAATTTGTAATCAGTTAATTGAAATATGTAAATTCAACCTAATTGTTTCCCAAGCAGCCAACACCTCTGCTTGGGTATTAGTTCCTTGTCCATAGTTAAAAGTCCATCTTATGACAGTATATTCTAGAAACTTTCAAACTCCACCAGCAACATAAGCCATCCTGTTGGGTTGCCTCGTCAAAATATGCAACTGTGGTATTGTTGTCATGTTGGATCATAATGCTTCTCGGAAATTTATCCTTCTTTTTTATCTCGATGCCAATAAAATGTGCTAAAGCTTTGTAATATACTGCCAAAATTGTTGGTGTGCTCCCCTCGAAGATGGCTCTATTCCTCTCGATCCATATGTACCAGCAAATCTGAGTAGCCCGAGTTGAAGGAACAATCTTGTCTTCAAACCAATTCTTGATGCAATTCGCCAAAGTATTACCATTCCAAGTACTTTTATAACTTTTTGATATTCTTACCTTTTCCCAATCTGACTTTGTGAAAGTACAGTGAAGGAACAAATGGTCAATGGTTTCATAATATTTTTTGCATAAATAACATATACCAGGTCATTCTCTTCCTCTAGTTTGGAGAGTATCCCAGGTGAGTATCTTTCCTTCCACTGCCAACCAAATAAAAAGTTTGATTTTTAATTGTATTTTCCAATGCCAAATTGCTCTTCTCCAACAACCAAGAATTCTCAACTTTTTTGTTGACAGGATAGCCTAGCAAAAAAACTTAACACTAGGCACACTGAATGTAATATCCCCCGGTAGTGCCTCGATTTTATTATGAATTGTAATCATGTTTATAGGTTGGTGGAATTATGTGTTTATTAGGTCATAGAACCTAAGTGTTAAAGGCTAGGAGCCTAATTTTGTATATGTAATTATGTAGATCATTAATAAAATATAAACATCGTTGCGTACAGACCGACCATGAAGAAAGAGTGATGGGGGACTAAGCTTCGACAAGGTTCGGTAAGGGAGGAGGCTAAGTGTGTGGGCCTAGCGGCTCATCTAGGAGTCTTACCTCTAAAGGGAATAATAATTTATTATTATTCCCTAAAAGGCTAAGGCCATCAATTGACCAAGTGTTGTCCCAAGTTCCTAGGAAAGGAACGTATGCAAAATGGAGTGCATGAAGCCCCAGGAAGACAGATGTTGATATGGGTGCATGCAGTTAAAGTTGTAGAAGTCAACTGCATTGGGGGTTCACTCTTGCATTCTCCCATCCTTCCCCTGTGTGTGCTTCACATTCTTCCAACCTCCACATGATTTCGCTGGGAATTCGACCATTCAAAGTCTGAACCCATTTTGCCTCTGTAATCAACCTCTACATTGTTTCCTGGTTATGAAACCAATGCGAACCCGTGGGAAAACCGAACGACTGAGTCACGTCTTCCGTGAAGCCTGAGCATCCTATATATGTCTTTGTCATGTAGTGTCCTAACTATGGGTTGTTGTGTCCATGCAGTTCCTAGACTGAGTGTGGCTTACTACCTTCTGTCATTCCTGTGTGAATGAGTGTTGAACTGTTACTATTGTCCTCACCTGGCTGGAGATGTTTTGAGGAATGATCTGAAGAAGTGGGTTGTCAGGCTCGTGGTAGAAGAGACATGATTTCAACCCTGTGAGCAATTCTCTCCTGGTGAGATAGTCTGTTGGGAAGTGGTTTTCTCCTAGAGAGAGTCCAACACCAGCTACGGAGCTCTGAAAATTCTGATCCAGGCTGTTGCTGAGACCCAAAGAGGGAGGTGAAGCACCGATGGACTGTGCTTGTGAAGGTGTATACTCCCGAGTGGAACAGGTATGTGGGGAATGAGATTCTGTGAGTAGTGGGCGTAAGAAGGCTCCTCGAAAGAATCCTTCCGGTTGCTCTTTGCATTTTTCCTGTAACCTCAGCCTAGTCTAGGAATCCTTTGCCTTGGATGGAACTTAGTCCTATCTCAGGGATGACCCACTATTGAATGTGATTAGTAGTGTGGTCTATGGTTGGGAGGTTCGTGGAAGGTCTGGACATAGTTGGTGGTCTTATAATAAATGATAAGTACCACTTTTATGTTCATTTACATGTTTTGTAATGGTACATATGTTGTAATTGATGAGTGTCGCCTATATATGTTGTATATGTTGCAAGTGTAGGCTTACTATTATCTTCATATTATTATGTTATATATATGGAGAATAGTCATTCTATGTTTATATGGATGTGTATGTTTTTCTGCAACTATCTCTGTGTGGCATAACCCAATAGTTTAAGGTTGGAGCTATCATAGATCATAATAGAGTAGTAGAGTTGTAGGAGTAGTGGCATTTTCTGACCTCTTGTTGGTCGGGTATATTACAATATGGTATCAGAGATTTAAAGGCTAAGTTAAGGTTGTTTAGGTGGCATTGTCCGACCTGTTGGTGACCAGGGATGTCACAATATGGTATCATACCTATGGTTACAACACTGAGCCTAGATGGGCCATGTTAGTTGAAGTTGAAGCAAGAGTTTTAGAAAGAATTGTTGTCGAAGTAGAAAAAATTCGAGTTCTTACCCATAGTTTCAACACTGAGCCTAGATGGCTTGGATAAGTTGTCTTTGGACCCAATTTTTCGAGTGTAAATGGTGTTTGGATGGAACCGATTTTGAACCTTAGAATGTTTCTGAGTGCCAAGGGGTTACTTGGACGTGTTACGAAGAACATGAGGACTAGCGGTAGAATAAAACCGTAGCCGGCATTGTATTTGACCACAAAGAGAGAGAACTCAACACTTGGAGTGTTGGAGCCATAGGATCTGTTTGGAAAAAGGAGAGTCCTCTACGACCATCAGATCTGGAGAAGGTACAGGAGGGTTATCCTAGAAACCCTTTTGATTTCGGAAATCGGGAGAAGCGAGGTGCATGGAGGCATAAACACCCAAAACCACGAAGTCTCGGCGGAGATCTACACCGTAGATATAGAGAAAAGAGCTTGACCATTGGATCAAGTAGAAGAGAATATTGTAATTTCGGGAGTTCGGTTGTTGAGAGAATGGTATGTGTTGTTGCACAAACTCCTGAATCCGAAGTGGTGAGTTGTGATGACGTCACCTAGAGGCGATGTAGACACATGGGGTGTGTGCGATGCATCAATGAGTTTAGAATCGTGGAAGGTTGAGATGGAATTGGGAACGTGACGAGTGTCACCCATCCAATTGGGCCACGAGTCAGTCACTAGTATTCCACCATGTGGCATCCTGTGTGGGTTAGTGGGGCCAAAGTTTGCATAACATAGTTAGGGGTCGGAGGACCCATAGTGGCGTTGATCACGATACACCAAGATCAATGACCAAGAGGCATTGCGGGGACCCAAGTTGCATGAGAGTTAATTATCCAAGGCGGTCTCGCAATCCAAATCGCGGTTTCACCAAAGGGTTACATGTCAATGTCAGAATAAATGCAGGATTAAAGGTGGGTTACTCCAAACCACCGCTGCATGCCCCCACAATTGGAAAACGTTAAGTGATGTGACACAATGATGTCAACAAAGGTGACATGGGAATATTTGGAGATTAACAGTTTATATGTGTGGATGCGAGATCCTTGAAAGCTTCAAAGTCCCAAAGACCTGAAGGTCCACAACTCAGACATGTGAGGCTTCATAGTAAGTGTTAGTCGTCGGATTCTAAGTAGACATGGATGGTTGATCTGCCCTACTTCGCGAGTTCGGTAATCTGGAACTTCGAGAGGTTGGTGTGTTGTGCTTTGAATACTTCTAAATCCAAAGTCCCAAGTAAGAACCTATTGATCTAGCACTTGATCACGACCCATGGTCGCATGGGTCGGGGGATGAGAGAACAATGGACAGTCCCCAAAAAATGTGTTAAAGAATGGAAAAGGGTTAGAAAAGAAGTAGGTGGGTTTCTTCTATTTCAAACTCGCATCAAAAGAATACTGAAGACCTGGAACTTTGTGATAGGGTCCAACAAAGATATAAGAGCCATTAGCTCAAACAAAAGAGATTGTTACACAAGAAGTGCAGTGGAAAAGAAGCACAAGTTTTAAAGGATCATAACTTTCTGCTCAAGGCTCAGAATTGAGCAAGGAAGTTGTGATTGGGAAGGTCTCGAAAAAAAGAATATAGATGTAATGGTTACATTAAAACATAAAAAGTGATAAAGATATCTTCATATAGAAGAAATAAGGTGAGAGAGAGACTTTTTGGTCTTTAAAGAAATTTTCATTGTAATGTGTCTGTGAAAGATAGGAGTTGTAATCATGTTTTTTTTTTTTTTCTTAAATGAATAGAACAGAGAAAATTGATCCAGTGTTGATATTGTTTCATAGTTTATTGTTATTATGTGTTTTGTGAATGTATGATGTTCTTGGTGAGTGAATGAGTTTGTGAAGAAATTAAATAAGTTTCAAGTGTTCTCTTCTGTAAGATATGCAAGGTGTGCATATCAAGTGCAAGGAGTGTGTATAGAGGAAACTTGTTTTCCAAAGGGATCAAGAAGATGAGCATAAAGTGTGCCAGGAGGGAACTAGAAAGTATTTTGGAAGACGCAAAAGGGTCGTGTACCTTTGATACTGAGCAATTTAAAATCTCAGGGAGAAACAATGCAAGTTCGCACGCAGACCGCAAGTGTGCGTCGAGGTGAAGTTAAAATTTCATTAACATAACCTCGATAGGAAAACACCGTTGAATCCCTTGAAATATTCAAAACCCTTCAAGTTAGGGAGGAAGTCAAGTCCAGAAGAATTGACGCCAAGATATTTCGCAAGAATTCATTAAGAACCTGAATGGACGGTAGGAATCCTTGGAGGGAGAAGAATCAATAGTCATGCATCATTAGATCAAAATAAACTTCGAGGGGGATAACAATAAGAGTCATTCCGCACTCGAAAAATCAGGAGAGGTAGCGAACCATCGATCTCAAGGAAGATCGAACCATTGATTCCTTTCATCAAGAAATCGAAAATCAGGATTTGGGAGAAAGGAGGAAGTTGCACTCTAAAATCTCAAAACGCGAACATCCAATTCGTGAGGAGAGATATAGACCATTGAATCATGACAAGTGTGAGCCATTGATCTGACGCACTTCAATTTCTTGAAGTCAAAATTTGGAAAGGGGAAGAGAACTGTTTTCTGATTTTGCGAACCGCGAAGTTCTGATTCACGAGAAAGGATCCACACCATTGGATTACGAAGAGTTGTGAGTCATTGGATCTGACTCACGTGGATTTTGAAAAACTAAAGATTGGAAGAATAGAGGGGAACTATTTTTCGAAACCCCGAAACGTGAATTTCTGATTCGCGAGGAATTGATTTGGACCATTGAACCCGGAAAGTTCTGGAACGTTCATCTAAGACGAATGGAGTTCGGGAGTTTGGACCTCAAGAGAAAGTAAGAGAGCCAATCCTTGAATTTCACGAAGGGTAAAGTCCCGTAGCGCTCAAAATCCAGGCCCTAGGTCATAGCTACAGGTCAGAGTCGTAGAAGTTAAGAGAAGAGCTAGCATGCGCTAGACTCTTATTTTGGATTTCGGGGATAGAGAGAGTCGAGGGTGACTCATATCGAAACATGTGGTACACGAAATCCTAAAATGCCTTTTGTATAGGTGTGTGGTCATAGTCGATGGTCATGTAGAGGAAGCTTGCGCCTGCTGTTAGTTCTCGCGGGTGAGGTTTCACGCAAGGCTTGCAAATTTGTTTCGTGGAGGTTCTAGTAGGGACCTGAAGAGTTTCCCCATCTCCGAGAGTTGAATATCCATTGACCGGGAGGTAAACAAACCTTGTTGAGGTGGGGGCACTGCGTCAAAAGTGCTCAGGAAAAGAATAATCATTCACAGTGATCACAGTGGGAGCACAAGAAGATTTAGGAATCCAAGAAGAATTGAATACTTCTGGGATCAACAAGAAAAACTTTTATAGGGAGAAATAAGTTGCTGCAATTTTTGTGGCAACAAGTATGTTATGGCTGGTTGGGTGAGCCAGAGGAAAGAATGCTCGCATGTTTTCAAGTGTTGTTGGTGATGTTGTTGCATAAGTAATGAAGAAACATAGGGATGAAGTGTTGGTTATAAGTTTGATAAAAGAAGCATGAAATCTTCCTACTTTTAAATAAAACTTGGGCTACAACCTTTTTTCTAGCACTAATGAACACCACATAATTATACTCTTGGTGTAGTGTTCGGGTTGAAAAGGAAGGCATCCAATTAGTTGGGAAGACAATAGGAAGTGTGCAGAGAATGTGTCAACACATTGGCCAAAATTCCAACTCATGGATGGTGAGATACATGACTGAGATAAAGAGAATTATGTAATTCAATGCAAAGTGCACCAAATAAGTATGCATTATGAATTGCACTCATGCATAGTAAGTGATAGAATTGTATACTAAATGCAATGGTTGAATATGTTTTGAAAGTACATGCATATATATTATTGCATGGAAATAATTATACTAATGGCTGAAATGTTGCTAACTCATGAAGTTCAGAACATTTCAGGAACTGATAAACATTGCAATAGGAAAGTTGCAAGCTAGGTAGTCACAGGAATAGAGACTACAACAAATTTGATGTTCAAAAAATTGAAATAATAAACTTATTGTTATTAATTATGAGCATGCATATGCATAGAATGATGAGTCATTCTATTTGGTTAAATTGTTTGTTAATTGTGATTGAATTTATAGGTGCAGGCAATTCTAAGATCATTTCATAAGGTGTTGTACATGTTGAATTAGGATGTACAAAAAATACTTTCAATTTGTTGGTTGTATGCAAGAGAAAGCATTACAGGAAAAATGGTATGCACTTTGGTGCCTGTGGAAAACCACAAGGATGGTTGTCTTCATAATATGACAACAACCAAGATGAATTATGAAATGGAATTTCCTGTTTTGGGGAAAAAGTTGAATTCCTTTTTTAACTAAGTTGGAGTTCCTAAATGAATTATTTTATGTTTTCTCATGATAACTGCATGTGGGTGATGCAGATGAGATGAAGTTGATTACAAAGAGTAGCTCGAGAATATGTTGATTGGAAATATCTGAGGGCAGTTGGAACTCCAAGATCCATGGTGCTTTGAGACTTCCTGAGACAGCCTATTGTTGAAGCCCAAGGAAAGGGAGGTGTAGCAGCCGATGAACTATGTGACAATGAAGGTGTACACTCCTGGGTTGGGACAAGCATGTGGGGAATGAGAGACCCTTGGTTGGAGTACTGTTGAGGTTTGAATGGTTGGAGTGTTGTTGAGGTTTGGTACCTTGGCCTAGACCATGTGGATATGGATTGTGGATTGTGGCTATCTTGGGAATCGATTGCCCCAATGGAGTCATATCCCTGCTCAGGGGTGGAAGGTCTTCTCAAATCAAAAGATAAGTACAATTATCTAATTATTGTATGTTGGGTATGTTGTATATAGGTTATAATGTTATAAAAATTGTTTATATATACATATATATACATTGCATATATGCTTTCATTACCTGCATCCATGACTATACATAATGTGTTTCATATTTCATTTCTTAAGAAATATATATACCTAATGCTAATCATGTAATTTATTGGAAGGTGATTCAGGTGGAGCAAGAAGGTGTCTTGCAAGTGCATACGATGCGCATATTGGACCAGAAGAGAAAATAACTCTAGAATCGAGCCATAGGACTTGTAAAAGTCTAGTGGACCTGGTACGGTACTGAGGATGTGACATGAGAGAATGAGGATGTTGTACAAGAAGAATCCACATATTTTTGAATATTTGGGAAATCTTGTTGATGTTGTGTAAAGAGTTGCACTGAGGACAGTGCCAAAATAAGGGGAGGGGGTTGTAATATCCCCCCGGTAGTGCCCTAGTTTTATTATGAATTGTAATCATGTTTATAGGATGGTGAGACAAGTGTATATAACTTGGTAGGATTATGTGTTTATTAGTCAAGAGAGACTAAGTGTTAAAGGCCAAGAGCCTGATTTTGTACAGGTAATTATGCAGATCATTAATAAAATATAAACATCATTGCGTGCAGACCAACCATGAAGAAAGAGTGATGGGGGACTAAGCTTCCATAAGGTTGGGTAAGGGATGAGGCTAAGTGTGTGGGCCTAGGGGATAATCTACGGGGCTTACCTCTAAAGGGGATAATAATTTATTATTATTCCCTAAAAAGATAAGGTGTTCAATTGACCAAGTGTTGTCCCAAGTTCCTAGGAAAGGAATGTATGAAAAATGGAGCGCACGTAGCCCCAGAAAGACAGATGTCAACCTTGGTGCATAAAGTTAAAGCTTAAGAAGTCATCCATGTTGGGGGTTTTCTCCTTCATTCTCCCATCCTCCGCCTAGGTCCACTTCCCATTCTTCCAACCGCCACGTGAGTTCACTGGGGATTCAACCATTCATAGTCTGAACACATTTTTTCTCTGTAATCGACCTTTTCATTATTTCCTGGTCATGAACCTAGTGACAACCTGTGGGAAAACCAACGAACTGAGTCGTGTCTTCTATGAAGCTCGAGCATCCCATATATGTTTGTGCCATGTGGTGTCGTAATTGTGGGTTGTTGTGGCCACTCAATTCCTGGACTGAGTGTGGCTTGCTTCCTTCTTTCATTCTTGTGTGAATGAGTGTTGAACCATTACTATTGTCCTCACCTCGCTAGAGCTATGTCGAGGACTGTGATGAAGAAGCGGGTTGTCAGGCCTGTGGTAGAAGAGGTAGGTTCTCAAACCTATGAGAAAATCTCCCCAGGTGAGAGAGTCTGTTGAGAAGTGGTTTTATCCCAAAGAGAGTCCAGCACCGGCTACAGAGCTCTGAGAATTCTTGATCTGGCCTATTTCTGAGACCCAAAGAGGGAGGTGTAGTATCGATGAAATGTTCTTGTGAAGGTGTATACTCCTGGGTGGAACAAGCATGTGGGGAATGAGAGTCTATGAGTAGTGGGCCTAAGAAGGCTCCTGGAGAGAATACTTCAGGTTTCTCTGTGCAGTTTTCCTATAACCTCAGCCTACTCTAAGAATCCATTGCCTTGGGTGGAGCTTAGTCCCAGCTCAGGGGTGGCCCACTACTAAGCGTGATGAGTAGTGTGGTCCATGGATGGGAGGTTCGTGGAAGGTTTGCATGTAGTTGGTGGTCTTCTAATAAAATATAAGTACCACTTTTATGTTCATTTACATGATGTGTAAGGGTACATATGTTGTAATTGATGAGTATTGCATGTATATGTTGTATATGTTGCAGGTGTAGGCTTACTGTTATTTCCGCATTATTATGTTATATATATATGTAGAATAGTTATTCAATGTTTATATGGATGTATATGTTTTTCCACAAGTATCTCTATGTTGTATAGATCAATAGTTTAAGGTTGGAGCTGTTATAGATCAGAATAGAGTAGTAGAGCTACAGGAGTAGTGGCATTGCCCAACTTGTTGGTGGTCGGGGATTTTTCAATATGGTATCAAAACTTTAAAGGCTAATTTAAGGATGTGTAGGTGGCATTACCCGAGCTATTGGTGGCCCGGGATGCTACACCGAACATATCACCATCGGTCCATAATAATGTATCCTCAAGATCCTAAATATAATCTCACGAGTTGATTAAATCCTTCCTAAAAAGTTCCCATCCTGTGGCTAGTTCACCATAAGGCAAATTTATTTACTATTAAGCCATGGAACAAAGACATGTGAACTATGCCTAGACCTCAAAGCCTGTGCTAGTGAATATATATTTCTTTCGTGAAGAGACAAAATCAAGTTTGCAGAGAGAAATGATTTCTCCCCCATTCCAAGAATTCTATCTTTCCCGATTGCTATGAGTTGACCCGATCCTAGGTTCCAACTCAACCAATGATTGATTAAATGTATTGATTTTAAGAGCCCACCCCAGATCCTTGAATTTGATTGTTGTTGAAATATAGGAGACCTGAACCAATTTTTTATGGTTGAGTGTGGGATGTACTTATCTTTTATAACACGATGCCAGATACCTGAACTTGTTAATACCCTCCAAAGAGAGTTCGTAGCCAAATCAACTTTAAAATCCACGATATTTCAAGGACCCCATCCCCCATGGCACTTTGGTAAATAAATCACATCCCATTTTCCTAAATGGTAGCTCTTTGAGTTGTGGTTCCCATTCCATAGAAAATTTGTCATTAATTTTCGCAATGTATTCACAGTAGAGCAAGGAATAACTGCTAAAGATAACCAATAAAATGGTTGAATCTCTAAAACAACCTTTAGTAAGGTAAGCCTACCAACCAAGGATAACCACCTATAACACCAGTTATCTATCTTTTTCTCCAATTTTTGAATCAACCAAATCCAATCCTCCACGCATCGAGGACCAGTCTTTAAGTAAAATCCTAGATATTTAAATCATGTTTCTAGATCATAAAAGTTAAAAGGAAACAAAGACTTGAAGGGAGATAAATCCAACTCCGATAACCTGCTTGATGGAAAGTGGACTATGAAACACTTATCAATAATACTGAGGCTAAGAAAAAGGATTTTAATAGTTTGTCTATCTCCCACCATTCCCGTAAAGTAGCCTTTGACATAATAATAACATCATCGACAAATAATATATGGGGCATTTTGATTGTTCTATAGAAATTAATACCTGTCAGCTTCCCTTCTCTTTGAATCTCCTTTAGTAAAATACTTAAGCCTTCCATCATCAGGATAAAGAGTAAGGGTGATAGTGGACAACCTTGCCTCGAGCATCTTCAAATTTTGATGAAATATGTAGCGTCTCCATTAATTAGTATAGTGAAAGTTGTTGAGTCCACACAACTCAGGATCTAGTTTGTCATCTTAGTACCCATACCAATTTGGATAATTATCATCCTCAATAGGTAGAAGATGACACAATCACATGCTTTTTGTAGATCCAACTTTAATACTAATGACTTTAACTTCTTGTTTTTATGATGTGCATTCGGCAAAACATACTTAATTAAAAGATAATATAGTATTTT
>JZKD02S1622307.1:0-20048 GCA_000966675.3 Picea glauca | reverse complement strand
TCTGTATTTTTACAGTCTCTGTACATTTCTTTGATTAATAGAAATCGTGTATTACTGTATATTTGTGTTTATGGTTGCATCTCTGATACATTTCTGTTATATTATTGAATATCTGTAATATCATTGTGCATTCTTTATTATATCTCCGCTTTCATTTTGTGCCGAAAATATTCTGGATCATAAACATATCGAACAAGTACCATATCATAAGAATCCATAATCTTGTGAAATTTATCAAGAAGGTAAAGAAGTTGTTTATTGTGGCATTGTTATGACTTTATTTCCCATTTAAGAACTATCATTGAATCACCATAAACCTGCAAGTCTTTCACCTCATTTTCCAATGCAAAAAGAAGCACAGGATTAAAAGATAATAATTCAGCAAAATTGTATTTTCTGGTTCCAAATGCCATTAACATCTTAGAAAAATGAGTCTCAATGAGGTAGAGAATAGCTCCCCCCATCAAAGATGATTGTTTTTTTGAGAAGCCCCATCAAAAAAGGGCCAATACTTTGATTTCTCTATTTGTATTTCAACCAATACTCTCCGAGGGAAAATCTCTTTTTCTTGAGGAAAAAAAGAGAGAAAACATATGCCTTATGTTGCTACACAATCAAGTGTGGAGGATTTATCTTTGAATATAGAACTATTCCTTTCCATCCATGCACCCCAACATAGAATTAAGGATAAAGATTTTATGTTTTGATAGGTGGGATTGGAAACCCATGACCGCCATGCTTATTCCATAGAAAGGATATGTTACTTACACACTTGGTTCAAAGTTGACGAAGCCTCCTCCCAAATCTAGAGACAAAAGGGTAGTTTAAAAAGAGATGAATAGTTGTCTCGCAACTGGTCTTAGATAAGGAGAACCACCAAGACCCTTCTATTTGTTTGTTCTTCATTTTATCCCATGTGGGAAGTTTATTCGAAATTAAAAACCACATAAAAATTATTTCTTTGAGCAGGGACAAAACCTTATAAATCCCTTTCTACCACCAAAGGGGTTCTCTTAAATGGTGGGACACATTTAGTTGGATATAGCCAAGATTTGGTGTCTAGATTCCCAAAGGAGCATGTTGCCATCTCAAGTCATCTTCATTCTCAATAATTTAGATATGAGATGATTTCAAGATGCAAGCGTAATCGGTCCATTGAGTGGTCTCCTCCCCAATCAATCCAAAGTGAGTCGGGCCAATCCACTCTTGTCCCCAAATGATGGTACGAGTCAGGTAAACAACCTTATTTAAGTGAAAGAATCAATGTCCCTTAAGATATTGAATCAGTATAAGATTTAATAAATGAGATCTACCACTCCCAGGCCATGGTTTTGCACCAAGGTGTACCTTCTGACCATTTCCTACTCGACATGCAAGACCTTCACCAACCACTTCAAAGGATTTAATGAAGGCCTTCCAAATTATGGAACATACTGAAAATTGTTTCAAGGGTGATCTAATCCAATCCATAAAATATGTTGGATGAATGTATTTTTGAGTAACGCCATTGGTCCAAAGGTTAGAGGTGGAAATAAGTCTCCATACTTAGTTTTATGCAAGTGCCTTTGAAAAGATAAAAACAATTTTGAAGCCACAACCTCCCAATCCATTGAGGACTGCCAAAACCTCCCATTTTACATAGGGAAATACATTTTTTTCATGAGAACATGCCCACATAAATTTAAAGCAGAATCGTCGAACCTTTTCCAATACCTCTTTCAATATCTAGGCTAAAGACATCCAATACACTAGTATTTCTTCCAATACTGATTTGACAAGCACTAACTGACATGCCTGTGAAATCCATCAGAAGAACCATACCAATAACATCTTTTTCAATTTTTTTAATAACCAATGCCAACCAACTTTTCGATAACAATTTGGCTTTATATGAAGTACCAAATATTTCATAACCAAGTCTAGCTATTTTATTTCAAAGGCAAAGAGAAATTTGTAGAAACTTATCTCACCTTCCTCCATCATATTGAATTGATGCAGGAGCATCGTTGGCAACCGTGTAGAGGCAGGACCACTCAACACGTGAGAGTTCTTCCAAAACTTTAATGTGGGTAGTTACAACCAAGTTCAGAATCTGCCTCCACTCAACGCCAGAATTCACCTTTGGAAGCATGCTTGAACCCGTGCCGAATTTTACCCTTTGAGGCAAGTTTTGAAATTGTAAACAAAGCAGGAGTTTCCACTTCGTCTCTTGAATGTGACTAATCTAAGATAGCGTACGATGAATTTTAGAGTAGTTAAGTAGCCAGGGGAAACCCTAGAAACATTTTTGAGTTATGTAGAAGTTTGTACACCCAGTTAGAGTGAGCTGAAATACAGAGAGAAATTAGCTGTAAGAGAGAACTGGGAGTTAGCAGGAGATCTCAGTGTTTTGAGTTACTGTAATTTTGAATGTATTCTATAGCCGTTGGGCACTTGTGAATATAACAGAATGGAAAATTGATCCAAATATATGGTATGTGGACTGTGTGCATTTTCCTGTTATTTCTGTTTACATGAACAAGTGGATGGAACTGTGAGTTTTTCTAGTTTCAATTGTTTCTCTTCATTGGAAGCTTTGCAAGGTGTGCATTGAGCCAGAGAGGAATGTAAGGAGATCAGAAGGAATTTATCTGTGAGAAATTACCGTGGATATAAGTTATCGAAATCCCTCAAATGCAAGGAGTGCATGGGAAATCAAAGTCTGAACCAGACAAAGCTCAGGAGGGGTAACGCTTCGGAAAGTGTTATCGAGATCCAGGAACCCATTCCCTGGAAGGAACAAAGATCGAGTCTTTGAAGATTTAGAAAATGGTCTAAGTCTGAAGTGAGTAAAATCTTAGGAGGAAGAACATTGTCGAGTATTGGATCATGGTGGAGAATCCCACGAACCGTGCGATTTGATGTCGGAGCACATACTTTAACACTGTGTAGGTCCAGGAGAGGATATCTTGAAGATCTGAATGGATGGTGGAGAACTCTCGAGGAGAGTCGCAAAATACCGCAAACCGTTGGATCAAGTGGAGTTGAAAGGAGGTCAGTGACAAGGAAGAGATCTAACCGTAGATCTGAAGAGCATTGTGAGTCATTGATCAAGCACCTCAAGATTTCGACATTTCAGCATTTTGACATTTTTTCAACCGGGAATTCCAAGGAGCAAAGATATCCCTTGCACCCAAATTTCGCAAAACATGAAAACCCAAAAGTATAGGCATTAGGATATTTTTGTATTTCAGCATTCTGGCAACTGGGAATTCCAAGGATAAAACATATCCCTTGAATTTTGATTTCGCGAAATGTAAAAACCCGAAGGAATAGGTGCTGGGACATTTTGGCATTTCGACAATTGGGGGTTTGAAGGATGAAGGGATGGGATGCTTGACTTGTGAAGTCCCGGCCCATGACATTTTGGCATTTTAGCAACTGGGGGTTTGATGGACGAAGGGACGAGATGCTTGACTTGTGAAGTTTTGGTCCAGGATATTTCGACATTTCGACAATCAGGTATTCGAAAGATAGGGAAAGGAGGAATGCTTGCATCGTGATTCCCTGAATTGCGAAAAGTCAGTAGTTCTTAGATGTTAACTACGTGATCACAGAGTGGTGGTCACATGGATGGAGGCTAAGGGAGGATCCAAATCTTGTTAATCCCTTCTCGACATTTCGGAACCTAGGTGTTCGAGAGGCCAAGAGTAGTGAGACAGGGAGTCCCAACTCGCTATATCACGAAACCCCAAAATGCGAAAGGAGTGGGTCATAGCCCTAGGTCACTAGATAAGAAGGGACCTATGGATTTGTTCAAGGGGTTCCAATAGGAGCTTGAAGAGCCATTTCAACTCAGGATTTGGGACGTTCCAAAGACTGGGAGGTCACTGGACCCTGCTGAGGTAGGGGGTCTGCATCAGGTGGTATCAGAGCCTAACTTTTTTGTCTGTAGACTTCAGGCGAAGGAGGAAAAGAAGGATACAAAGAACTTGGAGTTGTACTCTATGTGTGACAGATAGTCGACATAATGTCACCAAGAAGACAAGAGCCACCTTTAGCTAGTCGTGATGTAGAGAGGGAGATGTGAGAGCTTCGTGCCGGATTAGAAATAATGGAAGCAACAAAGAGAAGAGAACCTGATGTTGGGGATGTCAGTGATGCAGAAAGTGAAGAGGTTAAGGTTGAAGAAGCTACAAGATAGGATGTTGTAGAAGAACGGTTGTTTAGAGTAGTTTCCAGATTGGGAGGTAAAGCTAATATAGAGGTCCCCATGTATGATGGAAATCTAGATGCTGAAGAACTATTGGACTAGATAAGGTCCATGGAAAAACACTTCAACTATGAATATTTTGATGAGGAGAAGAAGGTGAAGCAGGCAGTCAATCGGCTAAAAGGGCATGCAACACTATGGTGGGACGAACTGCAGGCTGAGAGGAGAAGTAAAGGAAAATAGAGGATAAAGAGTTGGGACAGGATGATAGCTAAAATGAAGGCTATGTTTATACCCAAAGACTATGAGATGAATTTGTTCATGAAGCTATAGAACCTGAGGTATAAAGGGATGACAGTCAAGGAGTACAACGAGGAGTTCTACTAGCTGAACATCAGAACTAGAAAACGAGAAAGAGACGAAGAGAAAGTCGCCATATATATAAATGGCTTAAGATATGAGATCTAAGACGAGATCAACATGATGTTAGTCTGGACTTTGGAAGATGCTTATTAGTTTGTGTTGAAGGTAGAGGAGAAGCTGACCAGAAAACAGAACTAGTGAGGAAGAGGTGAAAGCTCGGTCCCAAGAAAAAGCAAAGGATTTAACTATGACAGAGCACATTAGTATAAGGATGAGGCTGAGAAACCACACAATCACTCATAACGAGGAGGAAGTTCACGAGGAAGACAAAATGGTGGAAGAAACTTTTCTAGAGGAAGAGGCAGAGGAGGAGTAAGGTGCTATAACTATGGAAATATAGGGCACATGTCTTGGGAATGTCCTGAGAAGAAGAAGGAAGGATGATAATTTCACATTTCAGAAGCATGAAAAAGAGATGTTGAAGCATAAGGAGTAGAGGATGGAGCATCCCTAATGTTGAGAAATGTTCTCTTAAAACCAAAGGCAGAAATTGAAAAACCAGTGCAGAGAAACATTCTATTCAGGATAGCTTGCAGGACTAAGGATAAAGTATGCAAGGTGACCATTGACAGTGGGAGTACTAACAACCTAATATCCACAGAGATGGTGGAGAAATTGGAGCTAAAGACAAATGCATATCCAAGGCCATACAAGTTGTCATGGCTGCAAAAAGGATACCAAGTAACAATCGCTAAACAATGTCTGGTTGAAATTAAAATATGAGGATATAATGATGAAATCCTATGCGATGTAATTCCCATGGACATATGCCACATTTTCTTGGGAATACCATGCCAGTTTGATAGAAATTTTATTCATGATGGAAGTAAGAATAGATATACATTGGAGAAGAATGGTAGGATGCATATGTTGTTGCCAATGGAGGAGAAGAGAGTAAAAGAGGAAGCCAACACAAGCATACTTCTCATGAGTGGGAAGGAACTCCTGAAAGAAGTCAAGGAAGAACAAGAGATGTAGTTATCTATGGTGAGGAAGCACAGAGTCATCCTTATGAGTACGCTAATGGATGATTTTTTTGAAGAATTTCAGGAGCTGCTGGATAATTTTGCTAATATAGTGGTGGATGAGCTACCAAACTCATTGTCGCCCATCAGGAGTATAAATCATCATATCGACTTGATACTAGGAGAAAGCTTGACAAATAGAGAAGCATACAGATTAACACCTCGAGATAATGAGGAGGTGAGGAACCAAGTCCAAGATTTACTAGATAAGGGTTTAGTCAGAGAAAGTTTGAGCCCATGCACAGTATCAATTGTGTTAAGCCCAAAGAAAGATGGAGGATGGAGAATGTGCACAGACTCGAGAGCCATCAACAAGATCACCATCAGGTACAAATTTACTTTATCAAGAATGGATGACTTAATGGATTGCTTAAGTGGAGAAAATTTATTTTCTAAGATATACGTGAAAAGTGGATATCATCAGATCAAGATGAGAGAAGGTGATGAATGGAAAACAACATTTAAGATGAATGAAGGTCTGTATGAGTGGCTAGTTATGCCATTTGGCTTAACGAATTCCGTGAGCACTTTTATAAGGATGATGAATGAAATTCTAAAATATTTCATTGGTAAGTTCATGGTTGTATATCTAGATGATATACTGATTTTTAGCAAGACTAAAGAAGAGCATTTGAGTCACCTAACACTAGTAATGAGGAGGCTACAACAGGAGAAGTTGTTGATCAATCTGAAGAATTCCTCCTTTATGAAGACAAACCTCATTTACTTGGGTTTTGTAATCTCTTCGAATGAATTGAATATGGATCTAGAAAAGGTGAAAGAAATCAGGGAATGCCCATCGCCAAGGAGCATGTTCAAAGTAAGGAAATTTCATGGTTTAGCAAGTTTCTACAAAAAGTTCATTAGAGACTTTAGTGGAATTTGTGCACCAATGATGGATACAATGAAGAAGTGGCCTAAATATTTTAAATGGATAGAGGAGGATAAAAGGAGCTTCCATATACTGAAGGAGAAGATAACAGAATGACCAATTCTGATCTTGCCGAATTTTGGGAAGACATTTTATGTAAGATGTGATGCAAGTGGAGTTGCAATAGGAGCATTTTTGAGTCAGGATAATAGACCTATTGCCTAATTTAACGAGAAAATGAATGAGACTAAGAGGAAATACTCCACATATGACAAAGATTTCTATGCCATAATTCAAGCATTGAAGAAATGGAGGCATTATCTTGTCCCCCAGGAGTTTGTCTTGTATAGTGATAACCAAGCTTTACAATTCATAACCCGACAAGAATAACTGAATCAGAGGCATGCAAATTTATGAAAATTTTTACTTTTTTCATAAAACATATTGTTGGAAATACTAACAAAGTTGATGATGCATTAAGCAGGAGATGTTTAATTCTACAAAAATTCCAGGTGGAGACCTTGGGGTTTGAACACCTTAAGGATATGTATTGTGATGACACAGATTTCAAGGAGGCCTACGAAAAATGTACAAGCCCTATACTGAGAGATAGAAGTCAATGGACAGAGTATGTGGTTCAGGAAGGATTGTTACTCAGAGGAAATCAATTATGCATACCAAGATGCTCAATGAGGGACAATCTTTTGAAGGAGAAGCATAGTGGATGATTGGTTGGACATTTCTCACACGATAAAACGTTGTCACAGTTGAGCAGTTCATCATATTGGTCAGGTATGAGAAAAAAGGTGATAAAGTTTGTGAACAAATGTAGGATCTACCAACATGCAAAGGGGAAAAGACAAAACACTGGATTGTATCAACCATTGCCAATACCAAAGAGGCGTTGGGATGAAATAAGCATGGATTTCATGTTGGGATTGCCAAGAACAAAAAGGGGATTCGATTCCATATTTGTGGTGGTGGATAGGTTTTCAAAGATGGCACATTTCATCCCATGCCAGAAGACCAGTGATTCAACACATGTTGCAAATCTATTTTTCAAATAAGTTGTGAGACTTCACGGTCTACCCAGGTGCATTCTCTCAGACAGAGACACAAAATTTGTTGGTCACTTTTGGAGGATGTTGTAGAAGAAGATGGGGACATATTTTTCCTTCATATCAACTTATCACCCTCAGATAGATGGGTAGACTGAGGTGGTAAATAGAAGTTTGGGAAACTTATTGAGAAGCCTGGTTACTGAACACCATAACTAGTGGGATCAGACTCTGCCACAAGCAGAATTTGCATACAATGACTCACGAAATAGAATCACTGAAAGGAGCCCATTCCAAATACTATATGGAATGCAACCCAGGGGAGTGTCTAAGTTAACGGACTTGGAACAGGGAGAGATCAGAAGCGTTGGAGCAGAGGATTTTGTTGTTGAAATGTAGAGACTCCATAGTCAGATCAAAGAAAAATTACAAAGTTCTAACCCGAAATATAAGCACATAGTTGATTAGCGTCATAGGGAACTTCAATTTGAAGTGGGAGATCATGTTTTAGCACATCTCAGGAAAGAAGGGTTCCCTAGGGGAACATATAACTAATTGAAGATGAAGAAGATAGGACGTTGTAAGATCTTGAGGAAGTTTGATGCAAACGCCTATGAGATTGAGTTGCCAGATGGTGTGGGCATTTCACCCATATTCAATGTTTTAGACCTGTATCCTTATAGGAAAGATGACACAAAAGTGTTAGAAGATCAAGGAAAGATTCAGTGGGAGAAACAAATGCATGTGGTAGAAAAGACGCAGATGGAGAAAATTGTTGATCAGAGGATTCGCAAGAAGACCAATAGGAAGACTTATTTTGAATATCTGGTCAAATGGAAGGGACACCCAATAGAAGATGCCAGTTGGGAAAACAAATTTGCTATCCACAAGAAGGGAAAGTCAGTAGAGGAGCTCATGGACAGGAGTCAAAGAATTTTTGTCAAGGGGAGTATGATGCAGGAGCATCGTTGGCAAGCGCGTAGAGGCAGAACCACTCAACACGTGTGAGTTCTTCCAAAACTTCAACATGGACGGTTACAACCGATTTCGGAATCAGCCTCCACTTAGTTCCATAATTCACCTTTGGAGGCATGGTTGAACCGGTGCCAAATTTTACCCTTTGAGGCAAGTTTTGAAATTGTAAACAGAGTAGGACTTTCCACTTCGGCTCTAGAATGCAACTGAACAAAGATAGCATAGGATGAATTTTAGAGTAGGCGAGTAGCCATGGGAAACCCTAGAAACATTTTTTAGCTATGTAGAAGTTTTTACACCCAGTTAGAGAGAGTTGTAATACATAGAGAAAATAGTTGTAAGAGAGAACTACGACTTAGCAGGAGATCTCACTATTTTGAGCTACTAGAATTTTGAATGTATTCTGTAGCCATTGGGCACTTGTGAATATAATAGAATGTAAAATTGATCCAAATATATGGTGTGTGGACTGTGTGCATTTTCCTGTTATTTATGTTTACATGAACAAGTGGATGGAACTGTGAGTTTTTCCAGTTTCAATTGCTTCTCTTCATTAGAAGCTCTGCAAGGTGTGCATCGAACCAGAGAGGAACGTAAGGAGATCGGGAGGAATTTATCTGTGAGAAATTACCGTGTATCTGAGTTATTGAAATCCCTAAAACACAAGGAGTGTGCAAGAAATCGAAGGTTGAACGAGACAAAGCTCAGGAGGGGTAATGCTTCAAAAAGTGTTATTGAGATCCAGGAACCCATTCGCTAGAAGGAATGAAGACCGAGTCTTCAAAGACATAGAAAATTTTCTAAGTCTGAAGCGAGTAAAAGCTCAGGAGGAAGAATGCTATCGAGTGTTGGATTGCGGTGGAGAATCCCGCAGACTGTCTAATTTGAGGTCAGAGCACAGACTTTAACACTATGTTGATCCAGAAGAGGAGATCTCGACGATCTTAACGGATGGTGAATAATTGTCGAGGAGAGTCACAAAATACCACAAACTGTTGGAGAAAGTGGAGTTGCAAGGAGGTCAGTGACGAGAAAGAAATATGACCATAGATTTGGAGGGCATTGTGAGCCATTGATCAAGTGCCTTGAGCTTTCAAAATTTTGGCATTTCAGCATTTCGGCAACCGGGAATTCCAAGGAGAAGACTTATCCCTTGCACCAAGATTTCGCGAAACGTGAAAACCCGAAAGAATAGGCATTGGGATATTTATGTATTGCGACATTCTAAAAACCGGGAATTCTAAGTAGCAGAGATATCCCTTGCATTTTGATTTCACGAAATGCGAAAACCTGAAGGAATAGGTGCTGGGACATTTCGGCATTTCGACAACCGGGGGTTCGAAGGACAAAGGGGCGGGATGCTTGACTTGTAAATTCTGGGCCCATGGAATTTCATCATTTTGGTAATCAGGAGTTCGAAGGACGAAGGGATGGGATGCTTGACTTGTGAAGTTCTTGTCTAGGATATTTCAACATTTCGACAACTGGGGATTTGAAAGATAGGGAAAGGGGGAATGCTTTCATTTCGATTCCCCGAATCGCTAAAGGATGGTATCACTTTGACATTAAGCATGTGGTCACAAAGTGGTGGTCACGTGGATAGATGATAAGGGAGGATCCAAAGCTCGTTAATCCCTTTTCGGAATTTCGAGACCCGGGTGTTCGAGAGGCTAGGAGTCGTGAGATAGGGAGTCTCGACTCGTGATATCGCGAAACCTTGAAACGCGAAAGGAGTGGGTCATAGACCGAGGTCACCAGATAAGAAGGGACTTGTGGATTTGTTCAAGGGGTTCCAACAGGAACCTGAAGAGCCATTTCAGGTCAGGATTTGGGACGATGCAGAGACCGGGAGGTCAGTGGACCCTGCTGAGGTAGGGGGTTTGCATCATGAATGAAAATGTTTTCTTTTCATACCCATCACCTTGGGGAAAATATTCATTAAATTGGATAAGGCCTCTGGACCACCCGTCTTTCCATCACAAAAAACCAACATATCATTTACAAAAAGTAGATGTGATAGATAAATGGTTTGTGAGATTTGAACAACCCAAAAAAATCAGTCAACCTTTACATACGCTAGAGATTGCTTAATCTTTGAACCACTAGGAGAAAGAGTAACATGGAGAACGTAAAAAAATTTCTTACGCCTATTTATGCCTTGTATGTTGATCCAATTATGAGAACCACAAAGGATTTAGATGTAATGAAACTCATAATCCAATTGATAAAAGGAACCTCAAAAGCAACATGAGTGAGGAGCATGTAGATATAAATCCAACTCACTCTATCATAATCCTTCGATAGATCAATCTTCATCATGACCCTTTTCAATAAAAATTTCTTAATGGTGTGCATTCCTTCCTAAGCAACCACAATAAACTCATGTATTTTCTTGCCTTCCCAGAAGCTAAATTGTTCTCTAGAAATGGATGAGAATAGAATGGGCTTCAACCTTCTCCTAATTATATTTTCCACTATTTTCTACATATAGTTACAAAGTGAGATTAGTCGAAACTCCTCAAAAGATTGAGGGGTGTCCATTTTTGGGATAAGTTAAATAAAGTTTGAGTTTAAAGGAGCATGAATAATTCCCTCCCTCTATGATTCATCCACTACATGTAATATATCATCACCTAATAGATCATAAAACCCAAGAAAAAATTAAACCAATCAACCATCTGTCCTGGGAATTTTATCAATCTGAAAGTTCTGGAGAACCTCCTTAAGTTCATATTTTGTGACTTCTTCCATTATATTTCTTATTTTCTCTTCTTCGAAAAATAGGGGAAAATAGCTTTACACTCTAACTATTTCATTGAAAGAATCCCTACTATTAGCCTAGAAAAGGGTTTGAAAGTATTGTTTTTCTAGATTTTCCAAACCTTTGAAGGAGGTCACCTCCCTCCCCTACTTGTCTTTTTAACTACATATAGTATTTGATAATTCCATTCCTTTTATAAAAGATTGGAATAATTTGGTATTTTCATCACCCTTCTCCAACAAGGTAGCCCGACTCTTTAGTCTCCAAGATGCTTCATTTTCCTCCAAAATATTTCTTTTTTTTTGTTCAAGTTGTATCAATGCTTCACTTGAATCTAGAGTAGAGTAACCTCCATTTTATGACTCATTTATGGAGCTTAGGGAAGCCTCGGTATCCAACAGAGCATGTTCATCGCTTTTTATTTTTTGGGAAGACGATTCCACCGTTGATTTCTTTACTCTCTTGAGGTTTTCCACAAATTGAACAATTGTAGGTTCCTATGTACTTGCATTAAAAGGGACCTGATCAGACTTGATGAGTTTAGTGTAACTCTCCTCCTTTATCCATTCCAAATTAAATTTATAAGGAATATTTTTTTTCCTCATTGAATTTTCCACCTCCATGAAAATGTAGTAATGATATGATTCGCCTCATGAACTAGTCCATTTCCTAAATTATAGATGTCACTCCGGAAGTTTCTTCGAGACCAAAAAAGGACCTAATATCCTTTCTACTCTTTCCTCCCCTTAACACTTATTTCTCCAAGTAGTCGATAGCCTGAATGGGGAAACACCCATTATCCCTCTAACCCCCATTAGATTTTATAATAAACTTGATAAGGGATGTAATCTCACTCTAGGCCCCAAAACTTCCGCAAAACCCTAGGATAAATTTAAATCTCGACCCAAAATCAAGGCCTCCAAATTGAATATGGATTTTGATAGGAAGTCTCCCCAAAATTGGTCACRCTCATTATAGTGGGCATATATATTGATCACTATAAATTGCATCCCCAATTATRAAYAMTGTRCACATTCYYYTATCACACACTCGAGTCCCCATAGATTTTGAATCTTCACTTTTTTTGGGTTCCATCCCATCTTCAATCTCACAAAATGACCTTTAGCATCCATACATGAAAAGATCCATTGTTTTAAAAGTGATTCAAGGAGGGAAGAAACATATGATCTATTCTCCATGGTCTCCTGAAAGAAAATAATGTCCAGTTTGTTGGAGAAGACCAACCTCGTAATGGAATATTTTTTGGACGGGATCACCACACCCTTGTAGTTGAAGGATATAAATTTCATTGGGGAACCACCCCAGGGGATAATTTTTCTCTAAGATCCCCTTTGATGTATAGTTTCTTACCTTACACCTAATTGATTAGGGCCCATTTATGGGAAATAGAAAAGAAGGAATTTTGTCCCCTCCCAACACCACTAGGAGGAGGGAAAGGATTTAAACCAATTCCCTCTATCTCTTTAAGGAGGATAGAGGATGAAGTGGAGGGTAGAGATCAAGATATCAATTCAAAGTAAATTGCGTCCTCCTGAGAGTCCATTGAAGAACACAGTGACTCACAAAGATTCCTAACAAAGAGTAAAGGCAATGGGTATTCTAGGGTTACCTCACGACATATTTGAAATTGGGTTACCTCTCCCCCAAAAAAAATGACTAGAGGTTTCATCCCTTTGAGAAGTTGTCCTTTTATTCCAAGTGGATGTGTGAGACTCACTCTATCTCCCTTGAATGGGTAAACTATACGAATTTGCAATGTTTCCATATTGATGGCACCTTGTGCATCAAAAAGGAACTTTCTCATAGTCCAGTATTTGATTCAAGGATTTCTCTACCAAGATTAAATTTAACTCACCAAGCAACCCTTCATGTAAATTTTGAGAAACCAAAATACTTGCCACTTCCATGTCACCTATATCAAGAAAGGACATATATGTGTCCAATAAGGATCCCAAAAATTTCCCAACTTCCATGAACCCTATTTTCATCCAAAATTCCATAAACAAACTAGGGAGCCTAACGCATATTGGGGCTAGATCTACTTGTTCTCAATTCACATCGAACATGGGATACCATTTTTTTATTACAATGGGGGTTGAATCGATGCTCCAATTTTTCCTTAGAACCCAATATGCATTTGTTTCCGATCTAAATTTGAAATAGAACCAATCCCATGATAGGGTCTTAATCGAGGGAGTATACTTTAGAGCCTTTGACCATGTGTTTCACAACCAATATTTGAAGGATTTTGGGTGGAAACGGTGACCACGAGCCAACCCTATTAGAACCATCTCCGCCAAACCCATGACTTCAGGCATCCATATGTACACCCCGAGAACTAAACTTACCTCTCCTATGTTCTTTACATAATTTATATTCCTCCTCCTTGGAGAAAATTTTAGAGGTGAGGGTCGATTCCTTTCCAATCATGTAGACCATGCATGGGGGTTTACCAGGCCCACCCAGTCATCAAAAAGATATCTCTCTAGCCAAGGCATGGAATCTAGATAAACTAACACTAAATCCACAAAAACAGTTGAATCCCTCAAATCCCCATTTTCGAGAGACATATTCGGGGAAAATACGTTTTGGAGAAAAATGTGGGGTGAATCACCCCCAAAAAGGTTAGTTTACATAGTTTCTCCTAGAAAACCTAAATCTCTGCTCCCTCCTTAACTAACATAAACATTTTTGAGCCCTAAGATAATATTCAGGCATACATATCCACTAGATGAATATATCTCCTCATGGCGTCCCATCCCATTTCCAATCCCAATGAAAGAGGATTTGTTTGTGGAGAGGAAAAAACCACCCACGTTGAAGAAGAAACCAACACCTCCAAGACACTAGCCGAAAAACCTTCGTGAGCCACTGTGACATCCTCAAATATTAAAAACAATTTATTTTAAAGTTATTTCTTTGAAAATAAAATTTCCATTTATGGAAATTCAGATTTGAAATTGTGAAGGCATGTAATAATTATTTGTGTGATTGTTGAGAAATAATTTGACTTTCCAACTGTGTTTTCTTTTGATGGATACATGTATGAGAAATATATTTTAAAAATTAAATATTAGAAACAAGTGTAACAACCAGGCTAAAAGTAGTTGACTATGACTCTATGAGTGGGGAACATGTTTGATTTAACTCAGAGATGATTTTTACAAGTGTCTAAAGTTGATTTCCGTCCCTAGCAACCCTTGAGTTAACTCAGAGATGATTTTTACAAGTGTCCGAAGTTGATTTCCATCCCTAGCAACCCCTGTAAAGCAGGTATTTGCAAAGCTATGAATTTTCCCAAGGATGAAAATGGATGGAAAAGTCAGATTCAATGAGAAATGAAATATATAAAACATATGTGTGAGTTGGGACGTTTCATAGTATGTTGTGGAGATGAATATTTGTTGTGTGAGAAAAAGTGTTGTTAGGAAAATGATTTTCTGAAAGACAATGGCTAAGGAGAGAAGCTCATTTTTCTCTTATGGAATTATGGTTTGGCTAGGGAGTGATTAGGACAAGTAATCTTGATTTTTTTTGGCATGTACGATTGAGTGAAACCTGATTGTTGCATTTGTTTCCAACATTACTATTACATAGATGTATTTTCATTTGATTTCTTTGTACTCCTCTTGGAATAATAATTTACTTATAGTTATAAAACTTGATATATATTGATTTGTTCATATTGCATTCCTTGATTAACATATAGCTACATAATTAATATGCATGCCATAAAATGAGTTGTTATATAAATACATGCATTCTATATGAGTTAAATGGATTTCCGTCATTACACTTAGCATGGAATATGCATTTTACCTATAATTATGAGAAAGGGATCTGAATACTTTTAATATAAATAAAGGATTATTAGACTTTGAAAATTGTCATACAACAGTAGCACGGTTCCTGAAAATTCATAGCCATGAATACCTAGATAAAGTACATTACTTAAACAATGATGAGCATATATAAATGTTTTTTTTAAGTTACAGAAAATACATTGGAAACAAAATGACCCTATTTACTTATTTTAGAGTTTCTCCTATTTGTTTCCCACTTATTGTTACAGACAATAATTATTCTATTTGTGTAATCCTTTTGTCATGACTTCTCCAGGTCACCACAAAATAAACATATATCTAAACTATGCATTTAGAATTCTTAAGCGGAAACTCTTATTCCATCTTATTATGGATTTTCCTAAATTACCATTATGACAAAGAGAAATGCACTACTTATAAAATGACGTTCTGGTGAAATATAAACGCTACAGATTAGTTACACACATTTTAAATAAAATAATCACATTTCATGGTCATGTAAAAGACATGGTATTCTAGTATTAATACACTGCCCGAAAGACCAAATATAAGAGTGTGGAGTATGGATTCATAAAAACTTTAGAACTGTCGGTGAATTTAATAATATTATTTTGCAATAAGATAGAGAAACGAATAATTTCATGGAACGTTTTACCAAGTAAAAACCTTATATAATTTCCTGACAATAGACTATCCGTCGAGATATGAAATTTTTTGTATATATACAAGTCTAATCCCTTGTCCCTTTGAGTAAAAATATATAGGATTGAAATATTCAAAGTAGAAACCCAAGTACCTTTCATAGGACATCAATTCCTTGTGAATACAATACTATAAGTCCTCCAGCCTGTAAGACAAAAGGAACATAGAATCGAAAAGTTAAAACTTATATCTTGTTAAACCTAGATCTAGGTTTTTCCCGAAAAAATGAACTAGAGTCAAGGATGCATTCCCCCGACCTCGCCCTAGAATGTAGAGTAAGATTATTGTTTCTTGTAGCAGAAGGAGAACGAGGCCGGGGGTGAACTGATGGGTTCCCTCGCAGATCCAAGAGAGACCCATCATTAGTCTCATAAATATGCCAAAGGTTGTATTATTCTAGTAAAATGAGTAACACATATCCTGTGAAAACAACTGTTTTTGTAGAATGGGAAACAAAAACCTACAGAAAACATCCTTTTTACAAAACAAATTTTAATGGATTAAATTAGTAAGAAAGAATGGAGAGGGGTATTTGTAAATAAATCTCAATAGACCCATGTTTCCTTTTGGTATTTGAAAGAAAACGAGTGCATACAAGAAGTTTCTCAAAGGAATACTTCGACTCTGAATATATTTAAGCATCGAGTTTAACAAAGAAGCGTAGAGAACCTTAAATCTGAAATTTAAGGTTCAGAKARGATGAAATTGAATTTAGATTTTACTATGATAAAAACAAAACGAAAAATACTTTCTACACTATGAGTAGATAGGTAGTTGACAAATAAACATTACCTTTGAATCTTCTAAACCATGTGGATTATGTAAATAGGGTGGAAGGAATATCAAGTAAATCCAGTGCGACTTAATATACTAACTCTTACATAAATGAGGGAAATGTTTCTTTTTGAACATTATACAATAGTAGTATCCACAAATTTGAGGGAACCCTTGTGTAATAAATACATTTAAGAACTAGTGGAGGATTATCAAAAAAGAGGAAAAATAATATCCCATAAGATAGACCCTTCTGTACYAACTCTGGAAAAACAAAAGATACGAACATGTTTAAAATTACAGGCTATGAAAGAGTGTTGTTACCTGCAGATTAATTTTCTTAATGAAACACATAGTTTTTCTTTCCTTGGAAGTAGTTTTTCGTCCTCAGGAGCTGGAATCAAGAGTCTAGAATAGAATGAAGAAATGAAAGGTATGAGAAGACGATGGAGGGTGAGGACATCATTTTTTTTTGTTCTAAAACGGGAGGACTATCTCGAGACCTTCACCATATACCTCCATTGCAATATTTAAATAGAATTGTACTTCATGCCATGGGCATCATGGAAGGTGGAATTGGATGGTTGGTCCATGCTACCCGTACTTCTGACTTTCCAAAAGAAGGTAAATGCATATTAAAAAACACCAACCCTACATCCCCGACATCATCGTCATATAAAACTGATACATTCACCATTAGCTCGGATACATAAAGCAGTTGTTCGAATAACTAATCTTATATTTAGATATCACAATCCCTCATAGATCATAATAACATGATAGTATTAAAGGTTTCCCATTCAAAAATTGTATCTATAGATTTTAAATTATGATGGTAACAAGGGTGGCCCATTTGAGAACCTAGATGGAGATAGTCTTTCTCCCATGACTAATTTAAATTTGAAATTCATGTGGCACCCAAGTCATTATGAAGTAGATTATATGTGTTATCAAAGTGTAAACAATAAACAATAACCCTTGACTGTAAGGAAATAATAAGATATGCATTGTATAATAAATCTTACTAAAACTATCTCTTAAAACTACTACCTATCGTGTATTCTTAATCTTATGACTTACAAGGAGACATCTAATGACTTGGATAGTTTTTTACCATAAAAGTGTGAACGATGAGCTCTAGTATTTAAGTTGAAATTGTGTTAACAAAAGTAAGGGAAGCACCATAAAAAATTTAGTAAAAAATTTTGGGGTTCATTACATATGGTATCAGAGTTTTAACATCATAATTCTTTTTTAGGAAAAAGAATTTAACAATCAAAATTTTGTTTGTTAAAAATAGACTGTTTCAAAAGATTTGTAAGTATGTAAATAATCAAAGCTGATAACGAAAAAGTAAAGAAATTTCAAGAAGATCAACAAGAACTTGTGTTATCTTTGTTTTTGTATTAAGAACCTGTTAATAATCTCTATTCATGTTTTTCTTCTCATAAAATCCGGATCAGTGGTATCAGAGCAGTCTTCTCCTTGTCGTATTAATGCATGTCCCCAATGAGGTTGGAGTACAAAGAGTTGGGTCTCGAGCTTGTTTCTCTTGAGGAAAAAATCTCTCGCATGCCCAAACGACCTCTCATGGCAGGAGAAAAGAAAGATGACAGGACATGAGATCCTTTCAAACTGTTGATTGAGGAGAACGAGACGATGGATAGTTTCACACAAATCCTTCGGCGAATAGCAACAGGCGACGCATTTTATTCCAATGGAGGTGCCTACCCCTTCAAGATAAAAATAAACTACGATATTCCTATATTTGAATGTCACATAAACAAAGATGTTGTAGACAAGTGGTTGAATATACTAGAAGGGTGTTTTTCTATCCATAACTTTTCGAATAGAGAAAATATTACTTTTGCGCTCCTCAAAGTCATTCCCCATGTCAAAGATTGGTGGGAAAATTTCTGCGAGCAAAAGGAAACAAAGGAACCCTCATTATTTTCAGTCACGACCACCTAGGAATCCTTTAGGGATGCTATTAAGGAACAATACTACCGTGTCGGAAGTTATGATGACCTGTATACCAAATGGACGACACTGCGGCAAGAAAGAGACGAGCCAGAAGAAGGAGAGAGCCTCTTCCATTCATAGATGTGGGTAAAAGGAACCCTGTTGCACTTCATCATTGAGAGCAGTAACCAGAAGAACCTCATCTCAACATAGGTTGTCAAGTGGTTGGCCCTACAAACAACACTGCACCCACAACACTACACCATTGGATGGCTCCGCTAAGGAAGTGATCTCCGTGTCAGCCAACAGTGTCGACTATCATATGACATGAATCCCTTCAAAGATGAGGTATTGTGTGATGTTTCTCCTCTCAAAGTTTGTGATGTTCTTTTGGGCCAACCTTATTTATGGAAACGTCATGTTGTATATGAGTATAGGCCTCATAGTGTTATTATTACTTTGAATAGGAAATTGTACAGGATACCTGAGGCAGTCCCACCTAGTGTTATTTCCTTGATCTCTGTTAAGCAATACAGGAACGACATCTCTGAGATGGGGAAGTTTGTCTTCTTCATGATTCACTCTCAGAATAAATGAAAGATCACAACCAGATCCAGGGTCTCTACGAACGACCTCTCCAGATAGCGTAAGCAAGTAGATAAGGTCATGGAAGAATACTAAGATATATTATCCTCACCTATAGGGGTACCTCTGCACTGCCAGATCAAGCACCCCATTGATCTGACCCCCGGTGCACTACTGCCTAATGTATCAGTATATCATCGCTCTTTGTTAGAAAATGAGGAGACCAAGTGATATATCCAAGAACTACTCCACAAGGGGTACATCCGTCCCAGCTCATCACCTTGTAGGAGCCCAATCATGATGGTGTAGAAGAAAGATGGAACCTGGTGACTCTGTATTGTTTACTGGCCTCTGAATAAAATCACAGTCAGAAACCAATACCTGATTCCCTGAATCGATGACCTCCTTGACAACTAATGGCAGCCAAATACTTCAATAAGATTCATATGAAGTCTGGATTCCACCAGGTCCCGATAAAACAAACATGTGTATGGAATACTGCCTTCAATTCAAAGGAAGGCCTTTTTGAATGGTTGGTCATGTCCTTTGGTTTGACAAATTCTCCAACCACTCTCATGAGGATGATGGACGATATCATGTGACCATTCACCAATACTTTTGTAGTTGTGTATCTGGATGGCATTCTAATTTATAGCAAGACTTGGGCTAAGCACTTCGAGCATATTCAACAGGTTTTGCACAACCTATGGAAGCACAAGCTATACTACAACTTGGAAAAATTCCCCTTCGGCATGGACAGGGTCCATTACCTGGGCTACATCATTGATCAACATGGCGTACATGTGGATCCAACCAAGATCTAAGTCATCCATGACTAGCCAGCCCCAACCACATTCACTGAGCTTCAGAGCTTC
>JZKD02S1622296.1:79474-91490 GCA_000966675.3 Picea glauca | reverse complement strand
CCCACACTGGGTGAACCACATAAATCTGTGTCTCTCTTGTATTGTGTGTCTTCTGTGTTTTTGTTTCTGCATTTGTTTTATTTTATTGCTCCGCGGTCCTGTTTTTCTAACACATCAACCATCTGTATTATTCCTTGCGTGTCATAGGTCACATCAACCTTTTGCATGATTTCATTTGTATCACATGTTGCATCAAACTTTTCCATTGGATTTTATGTGTCACAACTTGCATCAACTTTTTGGATATGATCATTTGTTGATTGTATTTTTTTTTCCCGGGAAAAAAGTCGTAATTTTGTTAAAAAGGTATAAAATTACATCTGCAGATATATATTTTCTATGAGAGTGTAGTCAAAATATATATTGTCCTTACATTTTCCATCCATCACTGTATTTCATTCATTTACAAAAAAAGTATTCAAAAAGTGTTAGTCTTGTTTTTGTGCCCCATGACCCTTTATCCATATACAAAAGTTACCAAAAAAAAGACATGTTTTTACAAACCAGCCTCTGATATTTCCGTCAAGAATTCCACAAAAGTTTGTGTAGCTTTATACTTGTCCTTCCTGAAAGGGCCCTTGATATTCAAAACTATCATTTTCTGTGTGTTCTATAATATGCCAATTTCCATACTCTAGCTGCGTAACTTCTTTGGAAAGCCTATCAGCCAATGCATTTCTTTCCCTGTAGATATGAGAGAGCGAGATGGTGTCAAAAGTATAGATTATCCTTAATAATTGTTCAATATATGGTCTAAGTATAGAAATGTGACAAATATGTTCTTGTTTCACCCATTTGATGATAAGTAGGGAATCCCCAAAGACTTGTAGAGTGGTGCATCCTTTTTCTGTTGCAAAAAAGAGTAATAGTTTTAAGGCCATGATTTTGGAGAAATTATTGGTGCCAGGCCCTAATCTGGCCCTGAGGTAGTAATAATTTTGTTCGAACAGGTAAATACAACCCCCTCCCCCACATTGTGATTGATCGCCCAAGGCTTCTCCATCGAAGTATGCCCAAGGCCGACCTTTATCTATCTGTTCCACCTGAGATCAACGTACTAGTTCCCATTCCTGTCCAGCTCCCTGATTGAGAGAGTCAAGGATACTGAGGCATTTTGCTGCCACCCAAGGTGAAGACTGTATTTCATCCTTGAAGATAGAGTTGTTCCTTGCGATCCATACCCCCCAAGAAGAAATGATGGGGAAGGGTTTTATTTTTTTTGGAGTCCTTGTGGAAAGCCAGTAAACCAGGACTTCCTCAAAAGAATCTCTTCTCCAGGGTCCAATCGTTGTGTTTAAGTTGGAGGCTTCCTCCCAAACCGATAAGGTGAAAGGACATCGTAAAAACAAATGATCAATTGTTTCCCCCTGTGCTTTTCATAATGTGCACTAGCTCGGGCCGTGGAATTGTCTCCTTTGTAGTACGTCTCAAGTAGGCACTTTGTTTTCTAGAATTGACTAGGTCAATAATTTTCCTTTTGTTGGGCACTTTTGTTTCCAAAGTGTTCTCCACCACCACTTCACCTCTCGTTGTAATGGGTCGATGCTTAAGAGAAGATATCCAACTTTTGGAGTGTAGAAACCTCTCGGGTCTCCTTCCAATATGAGCTCATCCATCCTATCATTTAGCCAAATGTTTGCTCACCCCAAGGCTTTGAGATAACGGTCCCAAGTTATAGTTTCCTGCTCATTTAGCCCCAGAGTTCTACTGTCTTTCCATCCTTGTTGCCACAAGGTTGTGTGGAGATGATCCACAACTTGGGCCAGATAGTAATATCCCCCGCTTTCAAGTACCGTGCAAAGGGCATCTGGTAGTACGTGTTCCCTCATGCAGCCTGCCTAGGGGTCCCATCCTATTCTTAGTGATTGTCCAGATCCGATCAACCATGCTAGTTTGTTTCCAATCACGTGAAAGGTTTGTTGTACTAACTTCCACATTACTGAGATTCCCAATGTTCGGGGGAGAGGGCTCCTTATCCATTCTGGAAAGGTCAGAGGGGCCACATATTTCCGAGTGACTACTGTGGTCCAAAGGCTATTTGTTGTAATCAATCCCCATATTGATTTTTCCGTAAGTGATTTGGAGAACAAAAAAATATTTTTTAATCCCCAGCCTCCTAAGGCCTTTGGTTTGGTGATTTTTTCCCATCGAGCCCAATGTAATACCCGGTTCTCCGATTTACCCCTCCATAGGTAGGAGAAGGTTATCTTTATTTATTTTTCTAAGATTCCTTTTGGGACCCAAGAGAGGGACATTCAGTATACCATAATTTCTTCCAGTACCGATTTGACTAGGACTAACCTCTCTTCTCTTGATAACCATTTATTGCTCCAAGTCTTCAACCTTTTTTCTATCTTTTCCAACAACCACAACCAATTTGTCTTCCTATAGTCATTTGGTTTTAGGTGAAACCCAATGTATTTGAGTCCCTCATCTAGATTTAGTGTTTGAAAGGGAAGGAGGTTCAAATAATATTGAGTGTTTTCATCCTCAGTCCTGGAGGAGAGGATACTGGATTTTTGAGCATTAATCCTCATACTAGTTGCAGTTCTAAAAAGGCACAGTCCCTCCGTGAGGATGTCAACATCTCATTTCAAACCATCACAAAATATTAGTATATCGTCAACGAAGAGCAAGTGGGTAAGATTCAGTCCATTCAAAATTTTGATACCTGTGAAACTGCCACCCGATTTCCCCTCATCAAGGAAACGACTAAGTCCTTCCACTACCAGAAGAAAGAGTAAAAGGGAGAGAGGGCATCCCTGTCTTAAACCTCTTTCTTCATGAAATAAAGTTGTGGTAGAGCCATTGAGGAGAATAGAGAAGGGTACCGATCTTAAACAAACCATTACCCAGTTGACAAAAACCAATTCGAAACCCAGGTGTATCGAGAGCATTCTGATATAGAGCCAGTTTACCCAGTCGAAAGCTTTGGATAAATCTATTTTTACCACGACTGCTTTAAGCTTCTTGACTTTGATACCGTGAATTCCTTATTGTGCAACTCCTATGGCTTCATGAATATGTCTGCCTTCAAGAAAGCCAAATTGTTCACAGGAAATGTGCTTGGATAGGATCACCTTCAGTCTCCTGCTGATTACCTTGGAGATGATTTTGTAGAGACAATTGCATAAGGAGATATGTCGAAAATCATCAAAGGGGGAGGGACTGTTTGACTTGGGTATGAGAGCTATGAAAGTGGTGTTGATTGGATCATGTATACGTCCATTCCCTCTTGATTCCTCGAACACCTTCAGTAAGTCGGTACCTAGAATGTCAAAACAGCCCAAGTAGAATTCAATAGGTCATCCGTCAGGGCCTAGACTCTTTCCTTTTTTAAAAGAGTGTAATACTTCTTCGAGTTCTTTTTCTGTGACTGAGGCCGTTAAGGGTTCTGCTTCGGCTTAATTAATAAAGCAAGGGAATAACCGTGCAACCTTGATGATTTCTATAATGGACGTCCCCTCTTGGGCTGAATAAAGTTCCTTGAAATGTTCGGTGCCCAGTTTAGTGAGTTCGTTGTGATTTTTAACTTCTTCACCTATCTGATTCCTCAAACTCTAGATGTCGTTGGTCATCTTATGTCCTTTGGCATATGCTTGAAAAAAATTGGTGTTTTCATCTCCACAGGATAGCCACAGAGCCCGACTCTTTAATCTCCACTGTGCTTCTCTTTCTGCTAGTATGGCCCTGCGTATTTTCTCTAATCCAAAAAGTTGCTCTTTTTCTTCCTAATTTAAAAACCCTTGACCTTCCCCATCGTGTAGCTCTTCCGACTTTGAATCAATCTCAATCACTTCCTTGTCCTCTTTTAATTTTTTCTCTCTGGCCCATACTTTTGTGGCTTGTTTGAGTTGTTTGAGGTTCTCCACGAAAAGGACTACCCCAGGGGACTGAGAAAATTCAGGTATAGTTACCTAAATCTCCCTTCCCATATCAAGGAAGGTTGTGTCGTTAAGCCAATCCTCAAAAAATTTAAAGGGGCTCACCACCCTTCTGTTTTTTGCCCGAAATTCAAGCAGGATCGGGAGGTGGTCTAACTCTACCCCAAATGTAACCCATTGTCTAACCAGATCAGAAGATTCAAGAAGATCTTCGGTCAACAAAAAACGGTCCAGGCATTTGGCCACTCGTTCCAATCCCACCCGTATGTTGCACTAGGTTGGAGATAATTTTTGGGGTTCGACATCCATCAGTCCCTCTTGTTCCATAAAATTTAGGAAGAAATTGTTTAATGGATATGGTGTAGCTCAAGGTCCCCACACTTCCGAGGCTCTTAGCGAAAAATTTAGATCCCCACCCAGTAGGAAGTCCTTTCCCTTAAACCAATCACATTCTGCTAAGGAGTTCCAATAAAGTTGATGATCCTGATGTGGTCCATAGATGTTTATGATATTTAAGTTTCAACCCAGTTCTATAGAAGAGATAACAAGTCCAATTCTTGAGACAAAACACCATACGCTTTCCACTTTGCAGCTCCTTTTCTTCCAACCTATGGCCAGGACCCCCGAACGGCCTTTGGCATCTACTACAAAAAAAGACCAGCCCGAGAGTAGAGTTTCCAGAGTTTTTACCACAGTAACACTTTCCCCCAAAAGTTTCTTGTAAAAGTATGACCTCTGGTGAGTTTTTTTCAACCAGCCTTCGAAGAGACGATTTTTTAGCCAGGTTCGCCAAACCTTGACAGTTGAAAGAAAGAAACTTCATGGGGAAACTTGTACCTGGGTAGGATTTTCTCTAAGCGCTCATTTGATGGAGGATTGTCTGCCAGAAGCTAGATCAATTTTGGCCCTGTCTTGTGCCAGGTAAAGGTGTGATTTTTTCCCTCTTCCTTTGCCCACCGAGACATTTCAAGGGAGAGTCCCCAAGCCTCTCCCTTCTGATAGCTGTGAGCCATTTTCCAAGGGGTCCTCCTTAACCACCGATCGATTCCTAAGGTGATAGTGTACTCTAGAGTCTTCTGAAGAAGAGTCAGTTGAGGTGGTTGGAGTGGCTTGTGCTAAAGTAAGGGTGGAAAGGAGTGAATCGGTCGAGGTAAGAATCAGGGGAGGTTCCAGAGAGGGGTCTCGAGGCAGAAAATGCTTTACAGAGAGGGGAGGTTGACAAAAGCGAGAGCAATCCATATATTGGTCCGATTCTTCTGCCCTCTCCAAATTTGTGGATGGTGTGATGAGCGTTGGGGAAAATATAGATGACGAGGAGGGTATGGAGCAAAAGAGGGAGGGGAAGTTTTGTAGAGGGAACTTCCCACTCAAATTATGAGGGGGGAATCCTTTGTTTACTTCCATAAAATTATACTCTAAAGAAATAAAAAGTAAGGAAGTACCAAAAGTGACAGCCAGAGGTGACATACCCAAAATAGTGCGAGCCCGAAGTGGGAAGTGCCCTGCTATAGGGGAAATGTGAACGTCAACAACCTCTGGTGAAAAAGATCCAGTTCCCTGTGAGCTCTGATTCCCTAGGCTCAAATCTAATGTAGCCAGTTCCTCTATTCGCTGCATCCCCTGTCCCTTTAGCCTTTCTGAATCCCGTGAAGTTTCCAGTTTTTTCCTCAGTGGAGAGGAAGAAGAGTTCGTGCCTTTGGATTTCTTGTCAAAACCTTTGAAGGCTAGAGGGAAAGTTGCTATCCCATGGCCATAAACGTGACATCTATGACATCTGAAGGGAATTCCTTCATAGTCCAACATTTTTACAAAAGTCCCGGCCACCGATTTGATTGTAATCTCTTGTAATAAACCCTTTTTCAGATTAATCTTGACCAATATGCGAGCCACTGTCATGATACTCGTATCTTCAAAAGACATGTCCACTTCTAAATAGCTACTTAGAATATCCCCAATGGCTGCATATCTATGAGTGTTCCAGTACTACATCAGAAGCCCTGGTAGCCGAACCCAGATGGGATCCTCATAAATTCGTTCCCTCTTGGCATCAAAAGTTGGGGTCCAACACTTGAGAAGCGTAGGGGTGTCAACAAAGCACCAAGCCTTTTTTAAGACCCAATCCACCTCCTCCGAGGATGAGAAAATAAAAGCAAACCATCCTCTGGTAAGGAGCCGAACATGTGGCATCTTTGAGAGTTCTGGAAGCCAGGTTTTGTTTACCCATCCTTTGAGAAAGGCCATTCCCAATTTCTTCTCTCTGACCCTGCCCACCACCGCTCTTTGTGAGAAGTCCAAAACCCTATCCATTACAACGTCTTCTCTGAAAACCAGCCTCTCTGTACTTGCCCTATCTTGAGCACACCAGACTGATTTTGTGTATCTCCCCTCCTTGTTTTATCGTTCTTCCGTAAGAGGATTTTTGATGGATGGGAATGCCTTCTCGTTGATTAATAAATCTGCCAAAATTTTCGTGTCTTCTCCAGAAGTGTTTAGATCCACTCCCCTGACCAGCGTAGGGGTGACTTCCTTTGGTTCAACATCTGCTAGTACATCGGAGGGAAAAAAGGTTGGGGGAGAGTGAAACCCTTCTGAAATAAATATGGGTTTCTCTGGAGTAGTAACCGATATTAGGTCTGATAAAGGGATGCTAAGTCCTGTAGAAAAAACCCCCGAACCAAACCCCAGGCTCCCTTCGGAAACCCCATTCGACATTGGGTAAGTTACGTGTTCACCCACCCCAGCCCTCGGAGTATCTTAGGCTGTCCATGAATTGTAGTTGCTTCTCCGAGGGGGATGCCGAGCCCGTCCAAGCTACCCATGATACTCCCTGGCCTCCTTCCTCCTCAATTCGAGGTACCCACTGTTCGTTGACCAGATGCCCTGGGAAAAAGAATCCTATCAAGGATCTAGACCCACCTGTCTGTGACTGGTCTCCCAAAAGATCTCCATCAACCGGCATTACCAAACAAGGCAAATAATGCCCCTCTTCCCCAATTAAGTTGGGGTTTTACCTCTTTGGAGATGACGCCATGTCCGGTAAGCGTCCAGTAAAATGCTGCAGGAAATACTCAGGCCCAGATACGCCAAATACCGTAAACCCTACTAGCCTTCAACCCTAGTAGAGTGAGTCCACGACTATTCTGCCGAAAAACCTGTAGTTTCCTCATTCACCATTATCGCTTCCCATCAGTAAATGTGATCCAAAGGAAAAGGTGTTGATTGTATTATATCAACCATGTGATCAATTATGTTTTTCTTTTGAATTAATTTCCACTCAAGTGTTTTAATTTGATTATGCAATTCTGATTATACGCTTTCAATTCCATGATTCCCCAAAATATGTTTTATAAATACTTTCCTCTTTTACCCATTCGTTATTATTCTCTCACTCACTTGTACTCACTCGCTTACACTTGTTTCTTTTATATCAAGCAACTCACTTGATTTTTGTTTCCAACAAGGTGAGGGTATCATATACTATTGAAAATGCACCCTCACTCGTGATTATTACAATGATTTGACTTTGACGACTCATTGAATTTTTGGCTATTAGGTTCAAATAAGAATGCACCTATCAATTACAATACATTTACACTTACAAATGAGCTATTGCAATTCACAAATGATCTTCAAATTTGAATGCTTAGCAACACTTCAATAGCTTGATTTTCCCATTGCTTTCAATGATTCTTGTAGAATGGTTGTTTAATAATTATGTGATTGACAATTTGATATCTTTGTCATTTCTCAATTATAAGTGCTTGAATAACATTAATTGTGCTTGAATTTCATCAAGTTGTCTTCAATTTATCCTTAAATACTTTGCACTTGGAATATGAAACAATGGCTAGGAAAGAAAAACATACCTAGTCCAATGGCACTCAAGCACGCAAAATGCCTTTGATCCCCCTATTCAAATTTCTAGCCAAATCTAGGACACGAGCAAAAAATTGATATTTTCATTATTCTCGATACAACCAACTCTTGCACCGAAGAGCGGTTCTTTTTGCAAGGATAATTTAACTTTTGACTTTTAATCAAGACAAAACAATTCCAAGTTCCTTATACAAATTAAGGCTCATCCTCTTCATTTCTAATTTCCCAAGCCCTTTTAAATTTGTTATTACTCCAAACCTTTTACAATTATAAAAGGAACGTTTTACTTTAAACATAAAAAATACCTTTTTTATAGTTAAAAAATATATTAATTGGGCACACGATAATACCTTGAATTGAGCACACATTAAACCTTTAATGGGGCGTTGATCGCTTGGGTGTTGGAGAGAAGGAGATATGCTTGAGGATGATATCTTCAAATTTTCTTTCTAACATACAATTGTTGAGATGGATCACTACGTGTGCAGATAGCTTTCACATCCATGCAGACCAGGGGGGAATTGTTGAGCGAGAGTTGTTCTTTTGTGAATGGTTGAGATCTTCCATATTTTATTTCTTAATAAAACTAGTGTGGGTTCAAAAATATTTTAGGCAGAGATGTTTAATAGAGAACTTGGATCTATCCCTCTGCCCTCAAATCAACGATCGATGCCTAGGGATCGTGGTCACAGTGGCTCCAACCATCAATTTTGCAACCAAGTTATTCTTCACCTATGTAGCAAGTTATTCTTCACAATAGTTGTAGTGTCCCCCACTACTAAACTCATAAACATTTTTTGATAGCATTAATTTAAATGCAATGCATCATACTAAAAATACCCATACACCCAATAACATTAATTTAAACATGAATGCAATTTATTAAACTCCTATTCAACAACATATTGTTATTCCTCAAACTAAGAGTAAACACATAACAATTAAAACCCTAATAACTTGCAATGCATTGAGGATTTAAAATGTATTTTGCAACATTATGAATTTCAGCCAAATATGCATATATATAGCAACGTATAAATTCACTCGAGAGCATATTATATGCACAACAAATAAATGCCATAATTAAAAACAATGTAACAGAGATAAACACTTATCTTTTAAACCAAATGTGCAACTGGTCACAGGGGATGGACGTTCCACCCAATCATAGATTTGTTAATTTGAATATCAACAACAAATCATCCTCGAGATAGGGCTACGAATCCAAGAGAAAGGGGTGTCTCACTACTATCCACTCATAGTGCAAGACAACCCCCAACAAGCTAATCATCCTACATCTATACCAATCCACCAACTATCTTCCTCTTTGGCTTGCACAACCCAAGGAATGAGATCCCCCTTCACTACACACAGTCCATATGGCCTTCCCAATTCCGTCCAGGGCTCCAACACATGTTGGATAGGAATCTCTATTGTTGGGGACTTCAATGATGTCAGCTGCAAGGAAAAACTCATAGTAGCAAGCTCACTATTGTAGGGTAATTTATCGCACAAAATCTCACTCTACATGCCTAAAAACCTTCTTCTTCATGCAATTGCAGCTCCAAATAGCTACCACACATGCCCACTATGGCTACCTCTAGGATCCATCACTCTGCTCTGCCTTGCTACTAAAAAACCTGCATGTAAAAACTGCTCTCTTTTCCCATACGAATTTCCTTTTCCCCCATGTAAATTGACTCTCACACTCCCCAATGTTGATTGTACTCAGTTTGCATGCTCTCATAACTATGGGATGTGACTTTTCACACCAACCTTCTTACCTGTGTTTAATGATTGGGGCTTTGATACATTGGAGGGGAAAATAGAAGATTTATGCATAATAATAAATGTAAGGGTTGGGATTAATCAACATGGGCAATTCCCCTTTGGACCCCTTATTAGAGCCTTCCCTTCTCTTATGGAAACTTAGCCCCCACTACTCAGTATGTGTCCTTTTGCAACCGACATTACATTTTATTTTATTATATTTATATATATAATGTTTGCATATTACATAGTCTGGCCCAAGACCATACATCGTGTTTACATTACATATCACTAATCTGGGGAGTAAAAACGAGGATGTTACATTCTCCTCCCCCTACAAATTGCTGTTAAAATTTTGGTATGCTCATTTAATGTCACATCATTGTCACCCAACCATAGGCATTCACATATGCCACCCCGAGCACACTAACCTTTAATTAGAATAATTATGGCAAGCCTATTCTAGAACCAACAAATAAACCCTGGCCACAATTGTTGTAGCAACAACACAATAACCATACAAGAAGAGCGTACCTTTTCTCCAAGAGAAGTGCACAAGATAAATACTCATGACTGCTACACTACTCCTCCAGACTTGCTCCCCTTCCAAATTTAATTGTTTTTCCCAGACTTGTGCACCTCTAGTTGCAACTGTAGTCTTCTATACTTGTGCACTTGCTAAGTGAGTGTGTATAAATGAACTATGAAACTGCCTATTTATACTAAATTGTCCAATTGACTGGGGCCAACGTCTCCTTCTGGCTGTGTCTATTACTTTAATATTATTTCTCTTGAGGCTGAATTCTCTCCTAGGGTTTTCTAACATTTGTTTAGTGGTTCACTTTCTTTTATAACATTCTATTCTAAGTCAAAGGTTACACATGGAGGTTAATACCTCCCGCAACTACCAAAACATCAACACTCCCTCTTAGCTAGGGAGGTATTAACTAAGATGTTYTTCATGTAGTGGTCTCAAACACATCCATCCGTCTCACATGGCATGGGAAAGACTCACATGATCTTGCAAACTAGTTTATAGGTAGCATCACCGTAGCCACACAAGCTATCTCATGATCAAACCAATCATGTCCCAAGTAGCATGGCCACATGGCCATATCATGATCAAACAGATCATGTAACAAGTAGCATATCCACATAGGCTATCTCATGATCAAACAGATCATGTCACAAGTATCACCATCATAGTCGGACAGGTTCTGGACTATGCAGTTGAGCCAGATTACACAGAACTGCGCTACTACCCAATCCAAGCAGAGTCTGGGAAACTTCAACTTGCTAGCTCATACAAAATGTGGCATCTAGTTCATAAATAACTAGTAACCTCTGGTTGGCACACTAGGCAACCAATCCACAATGACCAAACATCTAATCATAAGGATTAGGCTATGTAGTGCACACACACTACCCATCTATCCCAAGGCTAGGAAACACCTCCAACCACACAGGTTGGCTCACCAACTTGAAAATTTGGGTAACTAACTAGTCCTGAAGGCATGGCATCTGTTGACCTTATGCGAGGTCATGCTAACTGGAGCCACAATCAGTAGCATGCATACCAGATTATTTCACTGGAGTAGAATTCTGCGTACCAAACTTTTTCATTGGAGTAGAAGTAACTCGGTGTACGAGACTTTTTCACTGGAGTAGCAGTAACTCGGTGTACGATATTTTTTCACTGGAGTATCAGTAACTCGGTGTATGAGACTTTTTCACTGGAGTAGTAGTAACTTGTTGTACTAGATTTTTTCACTGGACTATCCCTCTGTGTACTAGACTTTTTCACTGGAGTAGCAGTAACTCGGTGTACCAGAAATTTTCACTGGAGTAGCAGTAACTCGACGTACCATAATTTTTCACTGGAGTAGCCTTACACATCACCTTGACTGGTCCCACAGTTAGTGCTCGATCATGAACCACCTGCTGTCCACTCTATGCCACACTACTACCTGGAGTCACATATGTAATCCATCACACTTCTACAACACTTCCTGCTACCTGGGGAACAACACACTTCCCATTGCATGGGGAACACTTCCCGCTATCTAGGGAACACAACACTTCTCGCTACCTAGGAAACCACTCCAAGCTTGTCCCTGAAGTACTCAAACTTCACCCTTGACAGAGGCTTGGTAAACACATCGGGTGCGCTCTCATCTGTAGCGACATACTGGAGCTTCACAACTCCCTTCTGCACCATATCTATGATATAACGGTACATGATCTCGATATGCTTGGAAAACACTGGGTTTTCTATCAACTCCACACAACTCTGGTTGTCACACCAGATACAATTCGCCTACAACTCATGATCAAACAATCATGTAAGCAACTTCCGAAGCCAAACTGCTTCGCTTCCAGCTGAACACGCTGCTATATAATTTGCCTTGGTCGTACTGAGCGCCACACTAGTCTACTTCCTGTTGAACCATGAGATCATAGTTGATCCCATATTGAAGCAATATCCA
>JZKD02S1622296.1:35220-56146 GCA_000966675.3 Picea glauca | reverse complement strand
GGATAAGTTAGGCAAGGCAGGATGTTGGGAGATTGCCGGGTGGACAATATCTTGCCATTCGTCGTTTTCAGGGACTTTGGGTTGCAATGAGACATGAGGAGGCATTGGGATACCAAGGACCTGTGGGGCTTGAAAAGAAGGTCTTTTAGGCCTAGGTTGGACCACTCCTTGCCCAATCTAGTTAAAAAATCCAGCTTGAAATAGCTGGCCTAACTCTTGCGAGTCTGCATCAAAGTGTATAGAGAACCTTGGCCTTCTAGGGCCCCTATTCCAATTTCCTCTTCTATGGTTACTCCGGCCATGGCTAACTTTGGTGAAAAAGCTCATTCATGTATGCATTATTGATTAGCAAATAGTTTCTTTAACAACCATACATGACAACTCTTTTTAAATATGAAATAAAATTTGGGTCAACAACATATCAGACTCATGCAATCCAATCCATACAAATAGTTTAATAGTTGTCAATGAGCAAGGGGTGAACAAGGGTTCTAGGAGATGTGAGTGGTTGTATTGAGCGAAAAATGTTAAAATGAGGGGGAAAATATCATGATTATTGCTCACAGACATCAAACAATAAACTGTATCGTAAACCAAAAAATATATCACTGTAATTCATCCATGTGTGACCTCTTTAATTGTCATAATACATAATTTATCTTAACTATAATTAAATTTTAAGAACAGGGAGTGGATAGTGAATATGGGAAGGCAAGGGGAATTGTAATGTGCAAAAAGTGAAATAATGGTAGGGAAAATAACGAATATTGTTTGAAAAACAAATTAAGTAATCCATAAAACAATTATGTATTCAATGCAAACGATCCAACACTAGTTAAACAATTATTGTGACCAATTAAACAATTACTGTGTGTTAAAACTTGTTCATTATCCCACATCCAATTTTTTTCAATTAATACAGTGTATAATCATACTAAGAATCGTCATGACTTTCACCCATCTTGTTAAAATAATTCTGTTTCTTTTCATTTCCTTCCCTTTTATATTTAAAACAAAATCCAAAGGAACACACAATCATATTGCTTCAACTCTGTTCAACATATAAAAATATTAACCACTGCCAATAATTTGTAATTTCTCAAATCAAACATAGACACAGGTCTTTCCTGAGTTGAACATACTCTTTTAAAACATGCTCGATTCCATTCTTTTGAAAATATTAACAATTAAATTTGCAATGAAACCATACTACAAAAACCTCGTGTTTCATCTCTGATGGTGCAATAAAACAAAATGATGCATGATGTCTCCATAAATCATACACAATAAACAACCAAGTCACAGTCATCTACTCTCCAACTCACAATAATCCCGATCGAGACAAATTAAACACACAACAACCACCAACTTCAATTTATACCATGTTGTAGGAACACACAGACCAACACATAACGAAAAGAGGCATCTCTGTGACTGTACATTATCGTTTACTCCCAATCAACCAATTTAATCAAAAAACGATCTGGGTTATCGATTCAACTGTCACAACAAAGGGAGGCAACGATTGTATACCATTACAACTTTTCAACAAACCGATCAAACATATACAAGACGATTGTCAAAACCACTATTAGAGCACTTAACCAACTTATGATAGTCAACAAGATACCTAAAAAGAGTGTGACTGGTTAGGGTTAGCCAAATCAGGCTTTGTAACCATGAACACAAGAATTAATCAAGGGTTCATTTGGTCACCAAACATAGAGAGACTGGAGGTCGACCACATCGACAGTAGGTGGAAAACCTTTGAAATAAGCACAGTGGAACCACAAGATTTTATAACTCTTAACTTGTAAAATAGTGTGACAGTTCAACACCAGGTAGGGTAGGCAATGATGCAGAGGAGCAAAGATTTCTCATTGGACAATAAACAATACCAAGAACGCGCAGAGGCATAACCCTTGCGCTTTTTTCCCTAATAATCGAACCAACTTATAACAATGATGATGGAAATGCAGACCCCAGGTATTACCAAAAACCCTTAAACATACTTCTTGGCATAATGGCCACCCCATAACCAATTGTGTTGATGCCAACATGACAAAGAAAGTCCACGACCAGGTAAAAAAACCCACGAACATGGCTCTGGATGATACAAAGTGACAAAAGGAGTTTGAAACATATACATCAACGCCATAACAACCGAATACAACTGGGTATGGCTACCATTAATTGTGAGGAGGCGGCCAACAAGGCTAAACAAAGAGAAACCCTCCAACAAAACACCCATAACTACTTTAAAACAATAGTGAGCCATCACAGTTTCCACCACACAGAACAACCAAAGAAATCACAACTTCACCCATCAATTTTTCCATTTACAAATGAATAACCACACAGTCATTCCAGAGAAAACACTCACGCGTTTACACAGTTTCCAATCTCAGGAAAACACAAGACAACCCATTATTGAGCCAATGTTTGTTTCATACATAGAGCGAATTCATGGATGAGTGAAAAGAACCATACCTGTAACCAATGGCTTTAAAAATGTGAGTTGTTTGAGCAGTTCCTTCCACGCCTGAATCTCGGAGATTAACCACAACAAAACCAAATGAAAATAACCATGCTAGGGTGATGACCCAATGTGAGAAGTATGGAGTGATGTGCATTTATTACAGGTCACTTCCATCCTCCACTCCTTTCAATTTCATAGTACACAACATCCAACCAAAACATATCATTAATCCCATGCCATTAATTCCATGCATCGAAACTTGCACATATTGATTTCCCATTGCGCCACCCCAATCCATATTAACCATTGCCAAGACCATACCATAGCATATATCAAATTTGCCCAATATAACTCAATATAATTCGTAGAGCCACTAACCATGCTAGTCAGGACTAACAATAATTCCTTTTAATTTCATTTGCACATAGTATAACATAGTATAGTATAGTTCCTCTTCTTGGATTTTTTTCATAAGTTTCTTTCCATTGCTCTTGTTTCTTGTTGTTACTAACATGTGTCTTGTGTAGGTGTGACAGGTAATGAATCATGGCGAGAATAGAAAATGTAATAACAATAAATACAAGTCATTCATACATGAATTTAGAGCTTAGAATAACAGAATCAACACATAAAATGTATTATCCATCTACCATTATGTCGCAAACAAAACCAATACTTCATCATCAATCATGTAGAACCCTATAAGCATCATCGAAACAACAACATAAAATGCATGATAAGACTATCTCTGAGCCTCTAGTCTACAAGGGGTCCCACCTACTAGTATTATATATCATTAGCTTAGTTTAAATAATAGGATTTAACAATACTTTGTGGGTGAAATCCTCATTGCAATTTTAATCGTCAACACTCATGGAAATAAATAAGTTTGTGTTGGAGATGATCTTGGAGCGACCTTTTTTTTTTCTGGTGGGTGAGAGCCACATGGAAGAAGTCTGCATAATAAATGAGATGTCGATTTATTGAGGATGCTCGTGGATGTCGCTCACCTTTGATTGATCAAGGATGGTTGTGGATATCGCTTGTTTGTGGATGCTGATCAATATGCACAAAATTTGAAAGAAATGGTGAGTCAAGAACCTGTAAAAGAAGAAAGAGATGAATATTTTGCAATCTTAAAGAGCTCATATGAGGTTGCCTCGTATTGAAGACAACTGTATGAAAAACAATTAATTACTCGTGGTTGATTTTCATCATGAATCTGTGTGAAAGAATCTATTTTCATGAATGACTTTCGAGTGAAGATAAGCTTGTGCAAGAAAAAAGAATATTGGGAGAGGAAGAAATAAATAATATGTGATTACATATGTAATAGAAAGAGGTTGTTGTGCTGCAAAAAACCTTTAATTGTGCCATGGTGAGTACATTTTATTTCTCCCAATCGACTGCAATGGAGAATCGACCGACCACTATGCTAATTGACGTTTAGGAAGAGTTGAATAAGTCTTGAATCGATTGTGTAAAGAACGCCTGATCACTATGCTCGAAAGAGAAGGAAAAGAGGGCGGTTTTTGAAGTGTCTATTCCGTTGTTCGCCACACATAGAGTCCACCATGAATCTTGTTGAATGTTGTGGTGATCAAAAGTTAGAAGTTGTAGTTATTTTCGTATTAGTGGTGGGAAGGAAATGGTATGCGCTCGACTGGTCTGACACCAAAATTCGACTTGATTCTTCTACATACACATTGACATGAATAAACTTGGGATGGGATCCCACAAAAGGAAGTCGAGTCATGCGAGGGAATTTTTCCATACCCAACCATCAATGACTTCATATTATTTTCACTGATGTTGTATTCAAGAAAGTGGGTGCAATAATTATCCTTTGTCTCCTCCGCAAAGATCATTGGACATGCGCAGTTGTGAAGCCCAAAATATATAGTGAAATGAGAATGATTTTCCTAACAATGGAATTACTGACTACAACCTGCTTACTGCTCATATTTTTTTATCGCGAAATATTGTTGATGAATGTAGAAAGACAACACTACTTTTCGAGCTCGTGATGAATCTTCATTCCTCTATCGTTTATGATGTCATCAATCAATTTTCTCGACTAAGGAATCGAAGAACGTGTGTGTTGTCAACATCACACTACACTAGGAAAATATCTTATGTTCATTCAATGGGATCGCTGCTAACAACAATTGAGCAACATTCACATTTAATTATTAAATTGATCAGCACAACATTAGTTTTGTTTGTTGGAATTGTTGGATGGAATCCAAGTCCAGTCGTCGAATTGTTTGATTAGTTGGTGATACCTATTGCATTAAAATGGCATGAATTGGATTGTCGGTTGGTTTACATGGCCAATTAGCAGTTTGGTTAATTGCAGTCTTATTTCTAACAGTGTCAAGAAGTATTCAAGGCACTTCAACAACCAATCGACTTTTGTGATACGATCGACTGACTAGTCGATGGGAAGAGTTGGTCAGATGTTACACTTGAGTAGGGGACGCATCCTGAGGTCAAATCGACCAACATGCCCACACTAATATTGGAAGCTGACAAGAAGTGGAGGTTAAGTTTTCCCTCGTGAGACAATTTTTCTCCAATATTGTCAAAAGCCTACCACCACATGGACAACAAAACAAGAGCCTACCATTGAATCTTTCGATTATTATTAGTTTCAAACTAGCCAAACCAAGTGCCCGAGAGCAACATATCTCAACTGAAGTGAAATACGAAGCAATATATCTCAACTCAATAGTCAAATATGTTTAGTTGAAAATCGAGTATGTTTAGTCGATTAGTTGCAATTTCAATATGTATTGAAAATCTGAATGAAAGAAGAAAGGAGGGGGTTAAACGTGTGTCTTCTTTGAAGGAAGGCGATCCCTTGTGCCATTGTAATGTAAGTCGACTTCCAGCTGATGAGATCGATGCTTCATCGACATTAGTTGATTTCTAGTCGACAACATGAAGATAATCCCTGCACAGAGAAAATATATGTAATTGTGTTAGAGTCATAAGTTATTCATAGTTAGTCATGCATTTATAGACATCAGTGTTAGATTTTCAATGAGCTATGGCTCATGTATCTTCTTTAAATTTTTTGTTTAACTATAACTTGAACCATAACTACTGCATCAAACCAAGGTCAGAAGAAGAATAACCATGAAAAAGAACACAAGAAGTATCCTGGGAAACCCTTCTCAACAAGGAAGAAAACCCAACCAATCCTTTGCTATATTCCTCAAGAAAAAGACCTCCCACACCATCACCAAACCTAGCACACAATAGTGTGCTGCAATTCTCATAATTTCAGACCACAACTTCTGAAATCATGAGATGACACGATGACAAGTGTGTTTCCTCAATGAGGATTCACCTTTATTTATATAAGACTTGTAACATCAAATGATGTGTCTTTTGGCACAATAGGGCCAACCTCAATAACTCAAAATATAATTAATAATTACCATATTAATTATTATCTTTTTATATTAAGGTGGGCCTTGTTAGCACCATGATTTTCATATCTAAAGTTGTAGGTTTGTCAACAATTTGGAAAGTCATGCGTGTTAACACCCATATTTTTTTACGATTGGAATCATCTAACATCTCCAAGGGTCAATTTCAAAAGAAAGCTTATAATTTATTTGTTCCATTTCCATTTTCAATTGCGCACTGCAAAATCTGCTACGCGATGTGTAAAGCACTTCACCGTGTAAAGGATTTTGTCGTGCAGTGGATCTCATTGCGTAATGGATTTCTGTCGCGCAGTGGATTTCATCGTGTAATGGATTTTCGTCACGTAGTGTATTTCATTGCACAGTGGATGCTGTTGCGCAAAGGATTTTGTCGCACAGTGGATTCTGTCGTGCAGTGGATTTTGTCGCACAGTGGATTCTGTTCGTGCAAAGGATTCTGTCGCGCAATCGATTTCATCGTGCAGTGGATTTCCGTTGCGCAGTGGATTTCATCCTGCAGAGGATTATGTCACGCAGTGGATTCTGTCCTGCAGTGGATTTTGTCATGCAGTGGATGTTGTCGCGCATAGGATGTTGTCGCACAATGGATTTTCCTGCGCATAGGCTACAAGTCGCACTGCGAAAATGACTAGTTTAGTGGTAAACTTCAAGATCAATTTTTGACCAACTGGAGAGGAATTTTGAAAATCCATGAGAGGTTTTTGTCAAGGCCAAACCAAATAATAAAAACCTCTCTCATATTTTTAAATTATGTCACAGATTGAGAGATTTGAAGGAATATTTCATCCCTATTTTTCAGCTTTCATGGTTTTCTGTCCAAGACATGTTTTTGTGATACTTATTACGGCCATATGGAGATGAATTTAAAGAAACTGAGAGAGGTTTTTCTTTATAACGATCTTAAATACAAAAAAATCTCTCAGTTTCTAAAAATATTTTTTTATTAGTGAGATACAAAGTCATATTTAATGCCTATTTTCCCAGTTTGTTGTGCATTCCGCTGCGTTTTTGCTGTAGGTTATTGTTGCGTAGCAAATTTGCTGTGCAAGGATGACAGAGTGTACAACAATGAAAATGATGACTTATCACAACCATAGGGTCGAATTTTGATCATGATCAATGATTGTAAGGAATATATCGGTTACGATTATGATTTGGAAAAGTCGAGTTTCCTATTTTTAGTAAATCCGTTGAAGTTATTGCTCTCTTTCAAAGAAAACAGATCCATGATTCTAGGAGGGAATAGTTCAACCCTAGCAGCCAAGGGTGACATTAAATTTCTATATATGAGGATAATTTTCATGTAAACAGGGTTGGTTGGCAAATGTGGTAGACGACAACTATTGTATGTAATCTGAGTTTTGACCGAAATTTAATGCAAAGTTCATGTAGCTTGATGATAAGATTCTAGTTGTAACAATCGGATGTATTGTGCTATATTTATCTGCATATGTGCTTCCTGTTATCTTTATTTCATATCTTTTTCTGTCTATTTCGAAAGGAATTTTCGAACCTGCAGATTCACTTTACAACGCCCCCTTGTTCGTGCCACTTAGACAAAACATTTTCTTCTAAAGCTAGCTCTGAATTCATCCACAACGACGCTCCTAAGTTACTTCATGTAATTTATCCCGCCACACATTATGGTTTTACACTGAAGGTTGTTTCTCACCTAGTCTTATCCTCTTGAGTTCATTCACTGAGTCATTTGTCTCGTCTCTTCCTCAGACCGACTCCATTGCCCAAGTCTTACTTTCCTACGCCAATATAACTAGAACCCATCATATCATATGTGTTAAATCTAGCCATTGTTTTCAAAGTCATATCCTGCATGGAGACCACACCATTTTCGAGAGAGCCCTCTCCAGGTTCGAAAGGCTAGTTTCAGGTCTCAAAGTTGGTTGAAAAAGTTACCTTTGTCGTCTGTTTATCAACCAAAAAAATTTACAGAGTGCTAACATTCTGGTGCCGTTGCCGGGGACAAATTTGAAAATTTTCCCTGGGAAGAACGACATTGTTTTAGTTCTAAGGTCTGAGAGAAGTAGACACTTAGGCACACATTGGCTGTATTTCTGCTCTGGCAACTCCACACATTAGAAAATTAGTTGAAGGTGATTCCACTGGTAGAAGAATCCAGAGCTAAAGTTTTCATGGCGACTCCAATCAAGCTTCAAATTTGATTCAAAGACTCCACTGGAGAATGAGACCTGTTGACATAGATATGGAAGAGCAGTATAGAAAAATAAGGTACTCGAGCTTAAGTTTAGTTCAAGAAGTACTTTTCTATTTTATCAATATCTTCTTGTCCTTTCCTGAGTTTTTCAAAAGAATATTTCTTCACTTACTATGTTCAAATGAATCCCAAAGATCTACCCTTGTATATCCTTCATTGCAAACTGTATGTATACCTCCTTCTTGTATAGCCGATATTCACCAAGCTCCTTTCTCTGAGCCATATGATGTTCATGATCATTATTGTGAGCTTAATGAAACCAAATTTGAGCTTGTACCTTCCGTTCTTAGTCCTACACCCTCCAATATTCAAGAAAGATACAATCCTCTTAAATTTCCTTCCATCCTTCATGACTTTCCTTTGAAACATTATAAGTATCTTCCTAGGTTTGATGGAGAGCTTTATGGACAATCARCTGATAAACATATTCAGGTCTTTGAKCATTTCATACACCTTTTTGAGATCGAACATGATGATGTGTCTATGAGGGCCTTTTCTCAGTCCTTACAAGGAGATGCCAAAGCATGGTTCAGACATTTGCAGCCTCRGTCGATTAGCTCGTGGGATGAACTAAAGGAAGATTTACGTAGGTTTTGGGGTGAGAAAAATTCATGGGATMTACTCCTTTCAAAATTTCATGCCATGAGAAGAATGAAAGATGAAACCATCTCAAATTTCAATAAGAGGTTTGCTAGTCTTTATTATAAACTGCCTAAAGAAGTCCAACCTCATGAAGTTGCTGCCATGCTCCATTATGTAACAACCTTCAATCAGACTTATCTTTTCTTTTGATGGAGAGGAAATCTATGTCTTTGTAGCAGATGTTAAACGATGCTCAATAAGTTGAAGAAAATATTCCAGCATGTAAACAAATTCCAAACGAGGAGTTGGATGCTAAAGAACATGACAATGAATATGAACAAAGAACAATTGATTTGAATCTTGAGAAGAGGGTTAATAATATCATATGTCCTCCTGAATCTTTAAATGCTGATGATTTTGCAAAGGATTATATTCCACTTATTGAAAAATAAGGTGCTAATTTAGCTTCTGATCCATCCCATGATAAGCATAGGGCTGATTGTTTTATGTATTCATTTGTAGACAGTCAAGAAGATTAATTTGCAAATCAGTTTGTTGAAGAGCAGGTTGATGTCCCAAGCTTTTTCTTGTTAGATGACATTGCAGATGTCCTATATATGATGAATATGATGATGGTTATGATGTTGACTTCCTAGAACAACCAACTGCACGTTCTCTATCATAAAATATTCCTTTTCAACAGTGTAATGAGAGCAATCAACCTACATATCATAGTTAAAAAGAAGAATATGAAGAAAGTACTGAATCAACTGAAGGAAATTATTTACCTTTATGTTTTTCTTCATTTAAATTGTTGAAAGAAAATTTAAAGATCATCACTGAGGCAGAGGAATGTGTGCTGATGCAAAATCACATTGATTCATGGGAAACAATTGACAAGAAATTGCAACAATATTCTCATGTGTTTAATGACCCTGTTGCTTGTTATATGGAAGGTTTTATTAGTTCAAAATTGCATCCATTGGTGGAAGATGAATCTGAAAATGAGTGTGTTCCGAAATCCAAAGAAATTGAAAAATGTGCATATGACAGCAGTGAAGAAAATGAAGAAATTTTTGAATTAGATGAAAGAACTTTTCCATTGTGTTTTTCATCTTTTGAATTGCTGAAACAAAATGTTTATAATGTTTCAAATCATAAATCCTACAGTCATGACATTGAATATGAAGAAATCAATGGACTTGCAAATGAAATTTATCTTCCAATATCTTTTTCTTCCTTTGAATTGTTGAAAGAAAATCATGAGATAACAGAGAAAGCAGAGAAGTCTGATTGCATTCACAGTGACATTATTTTACATGGGAAAATTGTTATCAGTGAGGAAGACCAACAACCTTCTCATACCTTTAATGACCCTGTTGATGATTACATGGAAGGGTATCTTAGTTTAGATTTGCAGCGTGTGATCAACTATAAGCTTAGAAATAAATATGATGGTCAATCAACATCAGTGTTAGATATGGATTGCTTTCCACTAGGGGTTTCATTTCAGCCAACACTGTCTTTTGATTTAGAAGATTTTTACTTCCAACAGTCTCAACATATTTTTCAACCTTTTTGTGGTAATCAACAAGTTGAATTACATGAAAACAAGGATGCATTGGGAGGGGTAAAACATGATTGTTGTTTTATGTATGTTTTGGAGGATCCACTTGCAGTTTTGTTGGAGGTAGCAAACAGTCCCAACGTTTTTAATTTTTTGAGATTTGAATTTATAGATACATTTTTTAATGGCTTATCAGTAAACATGCTTTGGAGCAAGCATGTGAAAAGAAATCAAAAAGTGGATAAGGTGCTTGCATGATTTCATTGGAATTTTGATTTCACTTGATTAGCATCCTTTTCAGCAGTTAAGGTAGGTAGGAGTGCGAATAAACTCAATACTATGAGCAATTCTTTCAACAATTTGTAGTTTTCATTTCCAGCTTAGTTTCAGATTTCAGTTTGGGGCATATACAGTTTTGGGTTTTCAGCAGATGCATGTTACAAGTTACAGTTTGAAAGTTGAGCTTGGGAGTAGCCCAATGGATCGACACCTGGTCTACTGTTCTTTGCTACCTCACAAGGAGGATAACATCCTCGTTGGAACCAACTGTTAGCACCATGATTTTCATAGTTAAGGTTATAGGTTTGTCAACAATTTGGAAAGTCATGCATGTTAACACCCATATTATTTTTACGACTGGAATCATCTAACATCTTCAAGGGTCAGTTTCAAAAGAAATCTTATCATTTATTTGTTCCATTCCATTTTCAACTGCGTGTTGCAAAATCTGTTACGCGCTGCGCAAAGCACTTCACCACGCAAAGGATTTTGTCGCGTAATGGATTTCATTGCACGATGGATGTTGTCATGCAAAGGACTCTATCACACAGTGGATTTTGTCGCGTAGTGGATTCTGTTGTGCAATGGATTCTGTCGCGCAATGGATTTCATCGCGTAGTGGATTTTCGTCGCGTAGTGGATTTCGTCGCGCAGAGGATTTTGTCGCGCAGTGGATTCTATCGTGCAGTGGATTTTGTTGTGTAGTGTATGTTGTCACGCAATGGATTCTGTCACACAGAGGATGTCGTCGCGCAATAGATTTTCCTGTGCATAGGCTACAGGTCGCACTGGGAAAATGAATGGTTTAGTGGTAAACTTCAAGATCAATTTGTGACTAACTGGAGAGGAATTTTGAAAATCCTCAAGAGGTTTTTGTTGAGGACAAACCAGGTAATAAAAAACTCTCTCATATTTTTAAATTGTGTCATGGATTGAGAGATTCAAAGGAATCTTTGAGCCCTATTTTTCATCTTTCATGGTTTCCTATCCGAGACATGTTTTTGCGACACTTATTTTGGTCATATGGAGATGAATTTAAAGAAATCGAGAGAGGTTTTTCTTTATAACGAGATTAAATACAAAAAACTCTCTCAGTTTATAAAAATAGTTTTTTATTAGTGAGATACGATGTCATCTTTAAATCTTATTTTCCTAGTTTGCTGCGCATTCCACTGCGTTTTTGATGTAGGTTATTATTGCGTAGCAGACTTGTTGTGCAGGGATGACAGAGTGTCTAGCAGTGAAAATGATGACTTATCACAACCATAGGGTCGAATGTTGATCATGATCAATGATTGTAAGGAATATCTCGGTTACGATTATGATTTGGAAAAGTTGGGTTTACTATTTTTAGTAAATTCGTTGAAGTTATTGCTCTCTTTCAAAGGAAATAGATCCATGATTCTAGGAGGGAATAGTTCGACCCTAGTAGCCAAGGGTGAAATTAAATTTCTATATATGGGGATCATTTTCATGTAAACAGGTTTGGTTGACAAATGTGGTAGACAACAACTATTGTATGTAGTCTGATTTTTGACCGAAATTTAATGCAAAGGTCCTGTATCTTGATGATAATATTCTAGTTGTAATAGTTGGATGTATTGTGCTTTCTTTCTCCATGTATGTGCTTCCTGTTATCTTTATTTCATATATTTTTTTGTCTATTTCAGAACGAATTTTTGAACCTATAGATTCATTGTACAATGCCCCCTTGTTCACGCCACTTATACAAACCGTTTTCTTCTAAAGCTAACTCTGAATTCATCCACAATGGTGCTCTTGAGTTACTTCCTATAATTTCTCCCGCTACACATTACAATTTTACACTGAAGGTTGTTTCTCACCTAGCCTTATCATCTCGAGTTATGTCACTGAGTCATTTGTCCCGTCTCTTCCTTAGAATGACTTTGTATCCCAAGTCTTACATTCCTGCGCCAATATAACTAGAACCCATAATATCATAGGTGTTAAATCTAGCCATTGTTTTCAAAGTCATATCCCGTGCAGAGATTGCGCCATTTCCAAGTGAGCCCTCTCCAGGTCCTAAAGGTTAGTTTGGGGTCTCAAAGTTGGTTTAAAAAGTTACCTTCGTCGTCTATTTATTAGCCGAACAGATTTACGAAGTGCTAACAACGCCGACCTGTAACCTTTACATTACAATTAGGGTTACATGCAAGTTTGACTCTTGAACAATATAGCAAGGGATCTCATACACCCACTAGTGCTCAACCACTAGGGGCACATCCATAAGGATGTCCATATCTCTGGCTCACTGCATGACACAAAAGAACCACTTCTTCACTAGTGCTCAGCCACTAGGATCACATTCACCTGTGCTCATCCACATGCACGTCCACTCAACAGATCTTTTTTCCCACTTCATTACATAGGAGAGTCATCTAGAGTTTCTCATCAACTCTCTGATCAAAGGAGGCTAATACATCATATTCATTTCTGTCTCATGATGATGTACCAAACACTTTGGGATTTCACACGTATACCTTGTGCTCAGCCACATGCATGTCCAACTCTGTAGATCTCCTTTTTCACTGTGTTACATAGGAGAATCATATGGAGTTATTCTCAACTCTCTATAAGGAGGAGGCCATCTCTACATTCTAGCTCTGTCTCAGATAGGAACCACACACCCATCTCAGGGGCTCTCTCTTAGGTTTGTGTCCTAGAGAATGTCTCACGCAATTGTAATCATCAACACTCCCTCTCAGCTAGGGAGGAATTCTTCATCAGGAAGAGCCTCACACATAAGTACTTAGAACTTTGTCTTGGTTGTAGTCATCAAGACTCCCTCTCAACTAGGGAGGTATCATTCACCAAGCTAATTTGGTGAATGTGTCTACAATCTGCTCATGTGTAGGAAGGTACTGCACGTGTACTATTTTCCTCGGCATCATGTCTATGATATAATGATATTTTATCTCTACATGTTTTGATCTATCATGAAACACTGGGTTCTCAAAGAGATTTACACACAACTCTGGTTATCATCATAGGATCCATCTCATGATCAAGTAAATTTGTCAGAAGCTTGTGAAGCTATATTGCTTCACACACTTGATGCTACATACTCTGCTTCTGTGGTATTCAAGGCCACAGAGTTTTGTTTCCTTTTGCATCAGGAAACCATGGGAAACTTCACGGTAAGACAACAACCATATGTGCTCTTCCAGTCCACTGTACTCTCTGCTCAATATGTATAGGTATATCCCTGCAAACTAAAGTCTACATTGGAGACATATCACAAGCCATATCTAATTATTCCTCGTAGATATCTCAATACATGTTTCACTGTTGTCCAGTGAGTCTGTCTCGACTAACTCATGGAATGATTAAGTACATCCACTGTATAGCATGAATCAAGTCCGATGTTAACCAGATACATCACTGATCCAATCAGTTGTGGATCAATCTCAGTTGAATCTTCTTTATTCATTTTCTTCAAATCCATCACCATGGATTTGCATTCTGTCATACTAAACTTCTTTAATATTCCCACTGTATATTGTCCTTGGCTCATGAAAGTCTCATCGGTCCTCTGTCATACTTCTTGTCCCAAGAAGTACTACATCATACTCATATCCTTCATATCGAAATCAGAATTCATAGCTTACTTGTATCCAACAAAAAGGCTTTCTGAATAAGTTATCAAAATCAGGCTCTTGTCACCAACAATGTAATAATATAGGTTTGGATCAACAATACTCTTGCTCAAATCCAAGCTCATCAAGAATCCATCTATCTGATGTAGTTTCCAACTCATGGATGGTAGTATAGATGGAAGTGTATCGGATTAATGGGTCAATATGTCTCATCATAGTTCACTGACTCTGTTTGTGAGAATCCTCTGACTACAAGCCTTGTTTTATATTTCTCGATACTTCCATCATATGCATGTCTTTCTTCCTCTTGCAGAGTTTGTCAAGCGTAGACAAGTGTTATGAGGAAAATCTCTCTATGGATAGGGGTAAACCACAACAGACATAAATGACTGCATAAATCAACTCTATTCTCAAGTATGCTATCTAAACAAATATGCTAGGAAGATAAGATAAAAGGCCTACCTCATCTAGACATTCGATGAAGTCCACCGTTGAGCACTTGACCCAAAGAAATATACCTACAACTAGTCCTCAAAAACCAAGCAAAGAAAGCATATGGTGATAATATATGATGTTAGCACATTCAATAACATAATCCATTAACAATCATAACAAATATTCACATGGAATAATAATTCAAATATTTGCAAGATATCAATTGGATGGGAAAATAATATTTCTATTAATATATGATCAACATAAATGAATAAGTTATAGACTTCCATGTTGGCACGGTTCGAAATCGAGAAACTAAGTTCCTTCCAGCTGGTCCTCCACCACTTCAATCCTCCACCAAAGGCAAGCTCATAAAAGAGAGACAATGAAGTTCTTAATCAATAAGAGAAGAGATTGGGGGCTAAACACTGTGTTCAGACTTAAAGGATAAAGGGATGCAGACTCAATGTGAAGTGAATAATTTCTCCAGAGTAACTTTTCTCTCAAAGTTGAATTCTTTCTCCTCTTTTCCATAGCTCGGAATTGGCCCATTTATAGGCTTCAAATGGAGTTGAAGGGTTGAGTCAGAATGTTTCTAGTATATGAAAGGCTAAGGATCATTGATCTCCTGTCGTGACATGGAAACCCGACAACATTTTTCATTTTTGGGCACAAATCCTGATGTAAGTGGGTTGTAGTGGTGCAACCTTTGTATACACATGTTGTATAGTAGGCAAGGTGCGTATATGTGGAAAAAATGTATTTTTATCTCTGGTATTTACAAAAAGGGATGAAAAGTATGCATAGGGAAATGGAAAAAGGCCCTTTGTGAAAGATTGCATGGGGTGAGGCAAATCTTGCTATAACAACACAACTTTTATATCCTACTGTAAAGTCCCTGGGAATACCAACTGGAACAACTGGATCAACTGTATTAATCTGTATTAATGGTTATCTCCCTCTGGACTACTGAAGAGGAAGAATGTATTGTCTCTCTTTATCAATTAGTTTGACTCCTTATGAATCAATTGAATCCCTCTAAAGTCTGAAGGAGAATCTTATTCCTTTGTTGTTAGCCTGCCTGGAACAAGAAAACAAACAAAATGAAACAAGACAAGAATATATTCCAGAGGAGATTCATGAGTACATATCTAGAATCAAAACATTTTAAGGATTGTTGTCACAACTACAACACCTACTTGTAATGTAGCAACCTTATAAATGTAGGTTATAGTCATGATAAAAACAATCAAACCTGGAGTCTTCACTTCCAGTGTGTTGTTCTTCTGAATGCACTGAGACTTCTCTAGGTCCATGATTTGCACCAGATGTTCCTTCCTCGTACAAGTACCCTTATGAAAATGCTGCAAATAATATATATATATATATACAAGTGCATACCTGAGAGTGTACACTAATGGAGGTTATGCTTGTTTGTCTTGTAGCCACCTATACTCTGGTGTAGTAGCAACTTTATGCATGCTTAGGGCAGACCTCAGACTTGGTCCTTTTATACCATAGAGACTCCTTTAGATTTGGGTTTGAAACTCTTCCTAACAACAATATTGTTGTAGTGTTATCTATCAAGTAACTCATACATAGACCTGTCCCTGAGGTGTAGGACAGTCGGTGACAGAGTGTGCTATTAAGTCACTCTGTGATGTTAAAGTCACCAGTTCGAAACCTACGGGGATACAAAATCTAGCCATGTTAAGGGTTGGTGTGGATCAGGCCGGGTACGATCCCTGGGTGATTTTGATGGCTTAGATGCCCCTGAGTTGTGGTTTCTTAGCCACAAGTTAGTCCCACATGTCACAGACAAAAAAAAAAAAAAAAAAAAACTCATACATAGCCCTTGCTATTTGGTCAGTGCATTTTAGGGTGCACAACTATTGTAGCCTTTTGTTACTGTCAATACTGCCACATATTTTCTTGACACCATACCAACAGATTCATTTCACTATTTTATTTTCCTTGAAGTAAGAGACTCTTCATATTCTATTGATCAAACATGTAAATGTTTAGTTTCTCCAGGTTTTGTAACTATATCTTCTATCACATCGTCTTTTTTGCCACATGAAATTATTTCCAATAGTAAATTGAGCGGGCTAACTCTCCCAATTACTCAGTATCTAGCACCTCCATGGAGAAGAGTTTGACCAAAGTAATGAGTTCTCGTTCCAAGGGAGAATAAAGGGCATAATTGAAGTTGCATCATCACAAAATTCACAACAGCCTCCAGAGGTCCCCAATGAAAACTTTGATTGATGAGAAAGATTGAATATCAAATTGTAATCATGTCTTCACTTCTTGGGAATGTCCATGATCTTCTCAATAGAGAATAGATAGGAAGTATTGCAACATGTTTCAGGTAGCAAGAGCTTCTAAAAGTAGGTGACATGAGATCACAATATTTTTTGAAACTGTTTGAAATGGATTCTAGCTTTTCAACTTCAACTCTAAGGAGTGAACAAAAATCCATACTTCATGTCATTTTGTATATCCCTAAAATCAGACCTTACTAAATACTGTATATCAGACTATACCCTGCTATGAAGGAGGCTTTCTACTAGATTGCATTACCCCTCTCTCTCTCTGATTTAAACTGATATGAAGAGCACGCTCTTTTCTATAGTTGGTCTGTCGAAATTATACATGAACAAGGAAACCTGTCAACACAAACAAGTACCCACTGTGATTTAATCCCCAAAAAGAATGTTTACAGATCTTGCAACTCCAAACATCTCAACATAAAATTTGTTTGTTGTTGGGCTCATAAATGAGCTTGTGGTTGTTATATCTTTTTCTAGCAGGTCGAGCCACCAAGAACCAAGTGGTTGCCCTCACACAGATCTTAGCCAGGTCTTATTTTACCACCGAAATTTCGGCCCTTTCTTTTTCCACATATTTTTGGGTTGCCTTGTTAAGATTTTAGAAGGGGTCCCACCCTCCTTTATTAAGAGTTTGATGTAGGGTCTTTAGAGACAACTTTTAGAGTGACATGTCTCTTGCTTCAGTCTCCTCTTAGGATCTTCAACATGGCTGCGGTCTCCTCTTAGGGTATCTTCTTTAGGGTCTTCTCTTAGGGTCTCCTCTTAGGTCCGGCCTCAACATTTACCATAGAGTTTTAAGGAGAGGTTTGTCCCTCTTCTACTTACACCTACAATAGAGATTTACGACCTCCCTTCAATCTTCTGCAATGATTTTCTTCAAGACCGCTCTGATACCATGTTAGATTTTCAATGAGCTATGTCTCATGTATCTTCTTTAAATTTTATGTTTAACTATAACTTGAACTGTAACTACTGCAACAAACCAAGAACACAAGAAGAATAGCCATGCACAAGAACACAAGAAGTATCCTAGGAAACCCTTCTCAACAAGGGAAGAAAACCCAACCAATCCTTTTCTATATTCCTCAAGAGAAAGACCTCCCACACCATCACCAAACCTATCACACAAGAGGGTGCTGCAATTCTCATAATTTCATACCACAACTTTTGAAATCATGAGATGACACGATGATAAGTGTGTTTCCTCAATGGGGATTTACCTTTATTTATATAAGACTTTTCACATCAAATGATGTGTCTTTTGGCACAATAGGGTCGACCTCAATAGCTCAAAATATAATTAATAATTACCATATTAATTATTATCTTTTTGTATTAATTATCTTTTACATTATTTATCTTTTATATTAAGGTGGGGCCGACCTGTACCCTTTACATTACAATTAGGGTTACAGTCAGGTCTGACTCTTGAAAAATATAGCAAGGGATCTCATACATCCACTAGTGCTCAGTGACTAGGGGCACATCCATAGGGATGTCCATATCTCTGGCTCATTGCATTACACAGAAGACCCACTTCTTCACTAGTGCTCAGCCACTACGATCATGTTCACCTATGCTCATCCACATGCACATCCACTCAACAGATCCTTTTTCCCATTGCATTACATGGGAGAGTCATCTAGAGTTTCTCATCAACTCTTTGATCAAAGGAGGCTTATACATCATCTTCATTTCTATCTCATGACGATGCACCCAACACTTTGGGATTTGACACATTCACCTTGTTCTCATCCATAGGAACATCCAACCATGCAGATCTCCTTTCTCACTGCGTTACACAGGTGAATCATCTGGAGTTCTTCTCAACTCTCTGTAAGGAGGAGGCCATATCTACGTTCCAACTCTATCTCATATAGGAACCACACACCCATCTCAGTTTCTCTCTCTCTCAGGTTTGTGTCTTGGAGAATGTCTCACGCAACTGTAATCATCAACACTCCCTCTCAACTAGGGAGGCATTCTTCATCAAGACAAGTCTCACACATAAGTACAAGAACTTTTTCTTGGTTGTAGTCATCAAGAATCCCTCTAAACTAGGGATGTATCCTTCACCAAGCTAATTTGGTGAATATGTCTGCAATCTTCTCATGTGTAGGAAGGTATTGCATGTGTACTATTTTCCTCTGCATCATGTCTATGATATAATGATATTTTATCTCAATGTGTTTCAATCTATCATGAAACACTAGGTTCTCAAAGATCTTTACACACAACTTTGGTTATCATCATAGGATCCATCTCATGATCAAGTAAATCTATCAGAAGCTTGTGAAGCCATATTGCTTCGCACACTCGATGCTACATGCTCTGCTTCTGTGGTATTCAAGGCCACAGAGTTTTATTTCCTTCTGCATAAGGAAACCATGGCAAACTTCATGGTAAGATAACAACCGAATGTGCTCTTCCAGTCCACTGTACTCTCTGCTCAATATGTATAGGTATATCCCTGCAAACTAAAGTCTACATTGGAGACATATCACATGCCATATCTAATTGTGCCTCATAGATATCTCAATACATTTTTCACTGTTGTCCAGTGAGTCTGTCTCGGCTAACTCGTGGAATGACTAAGTAAATTCACTACATAGCATGAATCAAGTCTGGTGTTAACCAGATACAACAATGATCCAATCAGTTGTGGATCAATCTTGTCTGAATCTTCTTTATTCATTTTCTTCAAATCCATCACCATGGATTTGCATTATGTCATACTGAACTTCTTTAATATTCCCACTATATATTTTCCTTGGCTCGAGAAAGTCTCATTGGTCCTCTATCATACTTGTTGTCCCAAGAAGTAGTGCATCATACTCATATTCGTCATCTCAATATCAAAAGTCAAAGCTTACTTGTATCCAACAACAAGGCTTTCTGAATAAGTTATCAAAATCAGGCTCTTGTCACCAATACTGTAATAATATAGGTTTGGATTAGCAATACTCTTGCTGAAACCCAAACTCATCAAGAATCCATCTATCTTATGTAGTTTCAAGCTCATGGATGGTAGTGCAGATGGAAGTGTATCGGATTACTGGGTCAATATGTCTCATCATAGTTCACTCCCTATGCTTGTGAGAATCCTCTGACTACAAGTCTCATTTTATATTTCTCGATACTTTCATCATCTACATGTCTTTCTACCTCTTACAGATTTTGTCAAGCCCAGACAGGTATTACGAGGAAAATCTCTCTATGGCTAGGGGTAAACCATAATAGATGGAAATGACTGTAGAAATCAACTCTATTCTCAAGTATGCTATCTAAACAAATATACTAGAAAGACAAGATAAAAGGCCAACCTCGTCGAGACGTTCGATGAAGTCCACCGTTGAGCACTTGACCCAAATAAATATACCTGCAACTAGTCCTCAACAACCAAGAAAAGAAAGCATATGGTGATAATATATGATGTTAGCACATTAAATAGCATAATCCATTAACATTCATAGCAAATATGCCCATGGAATAATAATTCAAATATTTACAAGATATCAATTGGACGGGAAAAGAGTATTTCTATTAATATATGATCAACATAAGTGAATAAGTTATAGACTTCCATGTCGGCACGGTTCAGATTCGAGAAACTAAGTTCATTCCACTCAGGCCTCCACCACTTTAATCCTCCACCAAAGGCAAGCACATAGAAGAGACACAATGAAGTTCTAAATCAATAAGAGAAGAGCTTGGGGGTTGAACATTGTGTTCAGACTTAAAGGACAAAGGGATGCAAACTTAATGTGAAGTGAATAATTTCTCAGAGTAACTTTGCTCTCAAAGTGGAATTCTTTCTCCTCTTTTCCATAGCTCGGAATTGGCTCATTTATAGCCTTCAAATGGAAGTGAAGGGTCCATTCAGAACGTTTCCAGTATATGGAAGGCCAAGGATCATTGATCTTCTATCATGACATGGAAACCC
>JZKD02S1622296.1:0-22461 GCA_000966675.3 Picea glauca | reverse complement strand
GATATGGCCATTGGTTGTAGTGGGACAACTGCTCTTTTTTCCCTCCCCGCACTTATTTGACAAGTTTTCTAGTTTCTAGCATATGTATGAGTGTCTCTAAATAGTGTAGGCCAGTAATAGTCGACTCTCGGTATCTTGTGAGCGGTGGTATTCCCTGGAAATTTTCCACCTGCAGGACCATAATGTAGCTCCTTTAGAACCTTGACTGCATCTTCACGTTCGAGACATCTCAAAAGTACCCCATCATAATTTACACATAAAAGCACCAAATTTATGAGGTGATATTGTGTTGATTTTAGTCTGAGAGCTCTCCTTTCCTTAGGTCTTAGGTTTTGGGGCAAGTCCAATGATGTAGGAGATAAATTAGTTTTCTATACCAAGACTCCTACACTGGGGGAACATATAAAGCTTCACTACACCACAATGCCAATTCATTCTCCCACCTGAAGTCTTCATTTACTTGGTTTTGGGATTCAATGACCAGTTTACACAATTCTTGCCCCTTAACCAACTTGGCAGGTTTTATATCTAGATAAAATTCTTGGACAACTGCCATCCAATTTCCTCTTATTTTCCCCATTTCCTGTTGAGTGAATAGGGATCAGATTGCGGGATGAGGCACAATGACTTTGGTGTGATTTTTTACGATTCCAGATCTGAAATGTTTTACTGCTTTGTATACCGCATAAGCTTGTTTGTCTATAGCAGGGTAATTCAATTCGCCCCCTTGGAGATTAGTGCTCATAAATGAGATCGGGGCCTCATTTTTTTCATCATCCTTCTGAGTCAATACTGTAGCTAAAGATTGGTCGGAGGCAAAAGTATAGAGGAAAACATCTTTGCTAAAGTCAAGACTTCACAATACTGGAGCTTGAGATATTGCAATATTGATATTGTTGAAAGCATTTTTCTGCTCATCATCCCACTTAAAATTAGCGTCCTTGCAAATCATTTTTTGTAAGGGTTTGATAGTTTCAGCGAAATCGGGGGTGAACTTCCTCACAAAATTGATTTTCCCAAATAAGGATTGCATAGCCTTTTTATTGTGGGGTAAGGGAAGCTGAGCTATTGTCTTAATTCGTTCTGGGTCTATGCAAATTCCTGCTTGAGATATAATATGACCTAGTAATTTCCCTTCCTCGACAACAAAGATAGTTTTCTTAGGGTTTAAAGATATATCGTATTTTCTACACCTTTCTAAAATCTGGGTTAGATGTTGGATGTGATCTTCTTTGTTCTTTGAATACACAGTTAATTCGTCCAAATAGACTACTACACACTTGTTGATCAATCCACAAAAAGCTACGTCCATGGCCTTTTGGAAGGTTTCCCTTGCATTAATTAACCCAAATGGCATGTGTTTATAAGCAAAGGTTCACCACTTGGTTCAGAAGGTAGTTTTCAATCGGTATTCCTCTAAAACTAGAACTTGGTTGTAACCTGAAAACCTGTCTAATAGGGAGAAAATTTCAGAACCAGACACGGTTTGCAAGAGTTGTTCCATTGGTGGGACTGGGTAGTTATCTTTTTCTGATGCTCTGTTGATGTTTCTAAAATCCACACATAGACATATTCCCCAAATTTTTTCTTGACATGAACCAAATTTTCTACCAAGGCAAAGTGTCTAACTTGAAAGATAATTTTAGCATATAGTAATTTCTTTAACTCTTGACACATGAGGGGTTCCAGAGATGCATGGTACTTTCAGAGCTTATGNGATATGGCCATTGGTTGTAGTGGGACAACTGCTCTTTTTTCCCTCCCCGCACTTATTTGACAAGTTTTCTAGTTTCTAGCATATGTATGAGTGTCTCTAAATAGTGTAGGCCAGTAATAGTCGACTCTCGGTATCTTGTGAGCGGTGGTATTCCCTGGAAATTTTCCACCTGCAGGACCATAATGTAGCTCCTTTAGAACCTTGACTGCATCTTCACGTTCGAGACATCTCAAAAGTACCCCATCATAATTTACACATAAAAGCACCAAATTTATGAGGTGATATTGTGTTGATTTTAGTCTGAGAGCTCTCCTTTCCTTAGGTCTTAGGTTTTGGGGCAAGTCCAATGATGTAGGAGATAAATTAGTTTTCTATACCAAGACTCCTACACTGGGGGAACATATAAAGCTTCACTACACCACAATGCCAATTCATTCTCCCACCTGAAGTCTTCATTTACTTGGTTTTGGGATTCAATGACCAGTTTACACAATTCTTGCCCCTTAACCAACTTGGCAGGTTTTATATCTAGATAAAATTCTTGGACAACTGCCATCCAATTTCCTCTTATTTTCCCCATTTCCTGTTGAGTGAATAGGGATCAGATTGCGGGATGAGGCACAATGACTTTGGTGTGATTTTTTACGATTCCAGATCTGAAATGTTTTACTGCTTTGTATACCGCATAAGCTTGTTTGTCTATAGCAGGGTAATTCAATTCGCCCCCTTGGAGATTAGTGCTCATAAATGAGATCGGGGCCTCATTTTTTTCATCATCCTTCTGAGTCAATACTGTAGCTAAAGATTGGTCGGAGGCAAAAGTATAGAGGAAAACATCTTTGCTAAAGTCAAGACTTCACAATACTGGAGCTTGAGATATTGCAATATTGATATTGTTGAAAGCATTTTTCTGCTCATCATCCCACTTAAAATTAGCGTCCTTGCAAATCATTTTTTGTAAGGGTTTGATAGTTTCAGCGAAATCGGGGGTGAACTTCCTCACAAAATTGATTTTCCCAAATAAGGATTGCATAGCCTTTTTATTGTGGGGTAAGGGAAGCTGAGCTATTGTCTTAATTCGTTCTGGGTCTATACAAATTCCTGCTTGAGATATAATATGACCTAGTAATTTCCCTTCCTCGACAACAAAGATAGTTTTCTTAGGGTTTAAAGATATATCGTATTTTCTACACATTTCTAAAATCTGGGTTAGATGTTGGATGTGATCTTCTTTGTTCTTTGAATACACAGTTAATTCGTCCAAATAGACTACTACACACTTGTTGATCAATCCACGAAAAGCTACGTCCATGGCCTTTTGGAAGGTTTCCCTTGCATTAATTAACCCAAATGGCATGTGTTTATAAGCAAAGGTTCACCACTTGGTTCATAAGGTAGTTTTCAATCGGTCTTCCTCTAAAACTAGAACTTGGTTGTAACCTGAAAACCTGTCTAATAGGGAGAAAATTTCAGAACCAGACACGGTCTACAAGAGTTGTTCCATTGGTGGGACTGGGTAGTTATCTTTTTCTGATGCTCTGTTGATGTTTCTAAAATCCACACACAGACATATTCCCCAGAGTTTTTCTTGACATGAACCAAATTTGCTACCAAGGCAAAGTGTCTAACTTGAAAGATAATTTTAGCATATAGTAATTTCTTTAACTCTTGACACATGAGGGGTTCCAGAGATGCATGGTACTTTCAGAGCTTATGTTGGAAGGGTTTTACTTTGGATTTTAATGGGATTGTGTGTTGAATAATATGAGTGTCATAATTTTTCAGATCTCGGTAGGACCACGCAAAAACATCTTGATATTCTTTGAAAAGTTTGAGATAGCCTTTCCTTTCTTATTTAGACATTGTCTTGCCTAGATTTATATTTTTAGGGTTTTCCGAGGTTCCTAGGTTTACAGTCTCATACACGGGACACAAGCTCCATGTCTTTGTGTTTGTTGACCCTTTAAAGCTTTCCCTTAAGTCAAAAAGGTTCTCCAAATTGGCTACCCCTTTTAGTATCGTGTGAAACTTTGGTATGTTACTAGAGTGATCTGTTTCACATCTTTGTTAACGAGAATCAGTTTCTATTAATTGCTTTTGGAATACTTCATCATCAATAGCCAGGTCTTTAAAATTTTCATGATTGGCTAGGAAGTTTATAATCTGTTCATCTACTTCAAAGACCTGAAGGGCACTGATCATTTGTAGAGTAGTTCCACAGTGAACCTAGAGGCTTAGTAGTCTTCTAAAGGGGATAGCCTTGAAGCAACAATGGCTAGGGAATCAACAAGAGTATTTTTTGTTCTGGGGAATGCTCTAACATTCAAGGCCTCAAATTGTTCTATTAGTCTGTGCACTTCCTGTTGATAATTCCTCAAGTGGGGAGAGTTGCAATGTATAGTATTCTTTACTTGCCTAACGATGATTTCAGAGTCCCCAAAAAATTTTAGTTCTTTAACATTTAAGTTTATGAATTTCTTTAGTCCTTGCACTAAAGCTTCATACTCGACAATATTATTAGTGCATTCAAATTCTAGTCTGTATGAAAAGAAATTTTGTATCCCCTTTGGGTCAATGAGAATAAATCCTTCTCCCGACCTTTCTTGTGATTCAAAGTACAAGGTCCAAACTTGTGAGTGAAAATCATTAGCTTCTCCATGCCTACTAACTTCCTCCCCTCCAGCTATTTTCTGTGGTTTCCAACAGAGGTTCTTGATAGAAGAGGGTTTCTTCTTCTGCTACCAGTAGATTTACTTGAAAATTCATTTCAAAATTTTGAGTAAGAGGTACATCACATGAGAGAGTGGAGAAATTGTTTAAACCAGAATAACAAGAATAGTTTCCTAGCATGGGGAAATCTGTTGACAAGGGTTCGTTGAAGGATTATAAATCAGTGATAGTATGTTTGAGATACCTTTCCCTATTGATCCTAATCATGTTTGTGTGTCCCTTTAATGGCAACCAAAGGTGAGCCCAGTCCATGCTAAAGTATCCATTCAAATTTTTAGACCAATCTCAACTAAGTAGCAGTCCATAAGCTTCTGGTATATCCACTACAATAATGTCAATCACTTGAACAAATTTTGGGTGTGTAGCCATTCTGATCATGAGATCCTTGAGTTCTCCAATAACTTTTACATGAGTTATGTCTAGTTGTATAACGTGTTTATCACTTTTGAGCGGGATTTCATTTCACTTCTTGGAGATCGATAATGGAATGACATTAGAGGATGCCCCTGAGTCAACTAAACAATTATGGAGGTTTTTGTTGAAGACTTCGAACATTAAAAGGAAAGGTGGGATGAAAGGCTTTCCTTTTTTTATCTATAGAGCAAGTGTTCACATTTGGTTTATTTTTTAGATCTGTGGGAGTTGGATTTTCCCCTTGGTCAATGCTTGTTATAGGGGTTTCTATTGACTTCAAGGCTTGTAGCATAAACTCTTTTTGTTGGGGAATTCTACACATGTCCATGATTGACACATTAGCCTTCAATATTTTTAAGTCTTGTACTATGTTGTATTCTAGCTTGGGTGATTCCCGTGTGTGGATGTTTATGGGATTTATTTGGGGGGGAAAGGTGCTTTCAAGTGATTGAATGTTTGTTTTCCTCTCGAGGTTTGGGAAATGGTAAGGTCATTTGAGACCTGCTGACCCCTACTTCATGTTTACATAGCCAAAACCTCAGTGAGTGTTTCTTGAACCTCAAATATATCATCAGAAGGCATTGAAAAGTCAGGATCCCACAGTAGCATGGTTGTTTCTTCTGACGGGTCAACTTCTTCCTGATCAAAAATATTTATCTTTGAGCCGTTTGATTGTTCGATAAGGGAAACTTCATTTAGGAACAGATTGGCCATCAAATTCATGGCATGCACCCATTGTGGATAGTCTCTTTCAGAATGTTTCTCTTGATGATAGGTACATAAAGAGTTGGATGGTGCATTTCCCAGGTCGATGATTAAGTTGGTTGGGGGAGGTTCAATTGCTTTGAATGGTGAGTTTCTTTTAAAAAAGGGTTTATAAGGCCTTTGGACTTGGTTTCCTTCCCTTGCACTTATTTTCATTACTACGATTTCATTTGATAACTTCTTTATCATCCGTTGTAGGTATTCTATGTCTCCACTTCCCTTTTCGAGACCTTGTTCAGTTTGTTTCCCTAGGGGTCTAGTCAATAAGAGTCCTCTCGTGGGTGGAGGTTGAGATTCCTTCTTAACTAGTGAGACCTGGCCCTCTTTACATCCCTTCATATGGAATTCAATTTTTTTGGCTTCCTCAAAATTTTCAGCTAGGGTATGCTTGGAAACCCTTTTTACAAACATGGAAATAGAAGTGGGGAGAGCATTAACATATACCTCAATTTGAAAATCCTGAGTGGGTTGAGCTTCGGGTTGAAAATTGTTCAGAATAGTTGTAAATCATTGATTGAAGTCTTTAACCTTTTCTTTTGCACTCATGGTGGCGGAAAATAGTTCATCCATTAAATCTCCTGTAGTGGTTTCTTCTGCAAATTTGTCTAAAAAATATTTTTGAAACTTCGTCCAACTAGTTATGGACCCTACATGCAAGTTAAAATACNAAATTTTTAGTTCTTTAACATTTAAGTTTATGAATTTCTTTAGTCCTTGCACTAAAGCTTCATACTCGACAATATTATTAGTGCATTCAAATTCTAGTCTGCATGACAAGAAATTTTGTATCCCCTTTGGGTCAATGAGAATAAATCCTTCTCCCGACCTTTCTTGTGATTCAAAGTACAGGGTCCAAAATTGTGAGTGAAAATCATTAGCTTCTCCATGCCTACTAACTTCCTCCCCTCCACCTATTTTCTGTGGTTTCCAACAGAGGTTCTTGACAGAAGAGGGTTTCTTCTGCTGCTACCAGTAGATTTACTTGAAAAGTCATTTCACAATTTTGAGTAAGAGGTACATCACATGAGAGAGTGGAGAAATTGTTGAAACCAAAATAACAAGAATAGTTTCCTAGCATGGGGAAATCTGTTGACGAGGGTTCGTTGAAGGATTATAAATCAGTGATAGTATGTTTGAGATACCTTTCCCTATTGATCCTAATCATGTTTGTGTGTCCCTTTAATGGCAACGAAAGGTGAGCCCAGTCCATGCTAAAGTATCCATTCAAATTTTTAGACCAATCTCAACTAAGTAGCAGTCCATAAGCTTCTGGTATATCCACTACAATAATGTCAATCACTTGAACAAATTTTGGGTGTGTAGCCATTCTGATCATGAGATCCTTGAGTTCTCCAATAACTTTTACATGAGTTATGTCTAGTTGTATAACGTGTTTATCACTTTTGAGCGGGATTTCATTTCACTTCTTGGAGATCGATAATGGAATGACATTAGAGGATGCCCCTGAGTCAACTAAACAATTATGGAGGTTTTTGTTGAAGACTTCGAACATTAAAAGGAAAGGTGGGATGAAAGGCTTTCCTTTTTTTATCTATAGAGCAAGTGTTCACATTTGGTTTATTTTTTAGATCTGTGGGAGTTGGATTTTCCCCTTGGTCAATGCTTGTTATAGGGGTTTCTATTGACTTCAAGGCTTGTAGCATAAACTCTTTTTGTTGGGGAATTCTACACATGTCCATGATTGACACATTAGCCTTCAATATTTTTAAGTCTTGTACTATGTTGTATTCTAGCTTGGGTGATTCCCGTGTGTGGATGTTTATGGGATTTATTTGGGGGGGAAAGGTGCTTTCAAGTGATTGAATGTTTGTTTTCCTCTCGAGGTTTGGGAAATGGTAAGGTCATTTGAGACCTGCTGACCCCTACTTCATGTTTACATAGCCAAAACCTCAGTGAGTGTTTCTTGAACCTCAAATATATCATCAGAAGGCATTGAAAAGTCAGGATCCCACAGTAGCATGGTTGTTTCTTCTGACGGGTCAACTTCTTCCTGATCAAAAATATTTATCTTTGAGCCGTTTGATTGTTCGATAAGGGAAACTTCATTTAGGAACAGATTGGCCATCAAATTCATGGCATGCACCCATTGTGGATAGTCTCTTTCAGAATGTTTCTCTTGATGATAGGTACATAAAGAGTTGGATGGTGCATTTCCCAGGTCGATGATTAAGTTGGTTGGGGGAGGTTCAATTGCTTTGAATGGTGAGTTTCTTTTAAAAAAGGGTTTATAAGGCCTTTGGACTTGGTTTCCTTCCCTTGCACTTATTTTCATTACTACGATTTCATTTGATAACTTCTTTATCATCCGTTGTAGGTATTCTATGTCTCCACTTCCCTTTTCGAGACCTTGTTCAGTTTGTTTCCCTAGGGGTCTAGTCAATAAGAGTCCTCTCGTGGGTGGAGGTTGAGATTCCTTCTTAACTAGTGAGACCTGGCCCTCTTTACATCCCTTCATATGGAATTCAATTTTTTTGGCTTCCTCAAAATTTTCAGCTAGGGTATGCTTGGAAACCCTTTTTACAAACATGGAAATAGAAGTGGGGAGAGCATTAACATATACCTCAATTTGAAAATCCTGAGTGGGTTGAGCTTCGGGTTGAAAATTGTTCAGAATAGTTGTAAATCATTGATTGAAGTCTTTAACCTTTTCTTTTGCACTCATGGTGGCGGAAAATAGTTCATCCATTAAATCTCCTGTAGTGGTTTCTTCTGCAAATTTGTCTAAAAAATATTTTTGAAACTTCGTCCAACTAGTTATGGACCCTACATGCAAGTTAAAATACCATGTGGAGGCTGAATTATCAAAGGTATAGGGAAAAATCATGCATACCACATCTTCATGTTGGACATTGATCAGTCTAATAGCTAGTATGAACTTCTTAATATGGTCTTTAAGCAATCCGAAGGTTTCAGGGTTAAACTTGGGGAGTAACTTTTCTCGATATTGAGGGAGGTTATGCACCCATCCGGGGATTGCCAGAGCATCTCTGGCCAACCATGGTTGATTATTTTGAGGTTGTGTTCCCCTTTCTTCATTATGATCATTGTTATCCTCCATGTCGTCCGACTACAAAGCTGAGCGATCCGAGTTAAACCCTTCCTTGTCAGATTCAAAATCGTCGGGCTCAGAGTAGTTACCAACTGGTGTTTTGGGGATCAAATTAAGGGGATGTTCGATCTCGGTGAGGGAGAAATCTATTAGGTATTCTACTGTGTCAACAAAAACCTGGTCGGGGGTGTAGAACACTCGTTTTCTTACTTGTTTTATACGAGGAAGTAATAGAGCTAAGGGTAATGATCCAATTTGTCGGGCGTAAGCTCTTGTGATTCTTCTAAACTAGTTCAACTCCTCGTGGGGAAGATCGTAAGGTATTTCAGGGAATAAATATTCTTCCTCTTGTTGGGGTGAGTTAATCGTTTCAGGAGTACTCAGTGTATGTGGGTTGTCTTGAGAATGACTAGCCATGCATGTGGGTTGTTTTGAATCTATAGGTTGTGTGAAATATTATATCAGATATATTGTTAGCCATTCATTCACATGACCTCCTTCTAGAACCAATCATGTTAAGGGGTCCTAAATCCCTTTAACTCAACAACAGGAACCAAACTTTCCATTGAGGTCCAATTAGACTCTGTAATGTTTGATGGTGGAATGGTTCTCCAGATATTTCGATTTGGCCAATTTATCGATGGGATTTATGTAGTGATTGACATGATATATTCTTATGAAAGTTCCTCCTTCAGTTTAAATGTTCTCTTTTTGTATTTTCTTTTCTTAGATGGGTTTGATCAAAGGATGTGTGCTGGTATAAACCAACTGGTAAAGGGGGGTTCTTAACTACTGAAGAAGGTTGAGCTTGGGATAACCCTTGTGCTCAAGCATGCATAAAAAGATATTCACACCTGTGACAAGCCTAGTACTAATACATTAACTTGTTGGTATTTCAATTATTGACCGAGATACAATTATTGAAAGAAAACACACATGCAATAAAATGATGGCAAGAAAAACAATTTCCTTATCTCTAGCATTAATCACTCATTAACACAACGATTTGCTTTCATCATTAGAGACAATAACTACAAAAATATTGAAACAACTAAATTATCAATAGATTCAGAAACTCTTACTCATTACAACATCCATTAATGAAATAAAGTTGGAAGTAATTCCTCCTCAAATCCAATCACACATGCCTTTGATGAAAAACATAAATTTGTCTTTAGTCCTAAACAAGACTTCGCAATTAAGGTAGTTCAGAAATAGTTCTTTACAATTCCAAAAATGAGGGTCTTTGCAAAATCCATCGACCCTTGCTAAAAGGTCAATCCTCTTATTTATAATGAATCATTAACTAAAAATAGTTATTACAAGTGAAAGATAAGTAAAAACAAATATCGCCACATGGCACTTTCATCTCTCTATCTTCTAAGAATCATCAAATAGTTTTACTGAAGTGGATGACTCTTCTCATACTCTGACCATTTGACGAAGAGTTCCTCGCATGTGTTGGCATGCGGGAACCTGTGCTAGTCCATCAGGGCTAAAGAATTTCTTTCACTTCTATTGCTTGTGCTCTGCACTTGATTATTTTAACACTTAACCACTACAAAACTGCTCGAGCCTTAATCATATGCTCCATGAAATGTTGTACTTGACTTGGCTCCATGCTCGCCACCTTTTTTATCTTTGTTTTCCATGTCGAGTCTTGTTCTGCATGTTCCTTTACTATGTCATGCAGGTCAACAAATTCCTCGGGTGAGGAAAATTCTGGGAGGTCGATGTCTTTAATCTTCTGATTAATCTTTTCCCATCTCTTTTCACAACCGACCCAATTCTCATGAATCTCCCACTGAGGTTCCTAGGCCATTTTTACCCAGTATTCGACCACTTTCCTAATCCAATCTATGTTGATGTTCCTCATCACCCGAATGTTGTGCTCTTCGATGTCTCATCCCTTTTGAACCGCGTTGATGTAATCTATCCTTTCTATTTCTTGGTTATCCTTCTCATACCACCTTTCCACATCCTTCCAGGTTGCTAGTGTCATAAGGGCATATTCTTGGAAATCGGTTATACATGCAGTGAAAAGGTGTCGTTCATTTGTGAATTTGGAATAGGCATCTTGAAACTCACTTCTCAAAAACACCGTGGCCTGTGTGGGGTCCTGAGAGTATTTTTCCAAATGGTAGAGATGCTCCAAGTCCTTAAGTGCAGCGACCAACTCCTTTTCATCTCTTCTTTCTCTATCCAATTTGGCATCTATGATAGCCATCCCTGCGTCGATAAGCTTGGACGTATTGGTGTGTTATGTGCTGAGTATCTTATCCTCTGTACTGATGAGGATAGAGCTATCCAACGTAAGGTTCCTCTTCTTAGTGGTTCTCTTCATGATGGATTTTCTCTTCTAGTCATAGGAAATCTCTTGTATGTCGACGACCTCATCAACATGATCGAGAATTTGTTGTTCTCCCCAGGTTGGAGTATTTCCCTAGTTCTTGACTATGTGTACCTATTCTAGGATGGGTTCCTGAACTTCTTCCATATGTCCCGATGGATCAGCCTTCATTTGTTTCTCATCGTATAGTGAGGTATCGACCAAAACTGAAGAACCAGGGGTAGGTTCGGTACTTACTTGGTAATCGACTGTCGGAGTGTCGATTTATTGCTGTTGAATTTCCTCTTTCTAGCCACCTGATCCTAGATCATACATCGAGATGTCTATTGGGGTTCCCGACAAGTCGAGTATATCAGTGTCTAAGACACTTTCGACCTCATGGTCACTCTGTGGAAGGTTTTGAATTGAAGCATCGAGACCTGGGGTAGATGCTTTCTCGGGTTACTTTTCCTTTGTAATTTGCACCAAAGTCACNGGAAAATAGTTCATCCATTAAATCTCCTGTAGTGGTTTCTTCTGCAAATTTGTCTAAAAAATATTTTTGAAACTTCGTCCAACTAGTTATGGACCCTACATGCAAGTTAAAATACTATTTGGAGGCTGAATTATCAAAGGTATAGGGAAAAATCATGCATACCACATCTTCATGTTGGACATTGATCAATCTAATAGCTAGTATGAACTTCTTAATATGGTCTTTAAGAAATCCGAAGGTTTCAGGGTTAAACTTGGGGAGTAACTTTTCTAGATATTGAGGGAGGTTATGCACCCATCCAGGGATTTCCAGAGCATCTCTGGCCAACCATGGTTGATTATTTTTAGGTTGTGTTCCCCTTTCTTCATTATGATCATTGTTATCCTCCATGTCGTCCGACTACAAAGCTGAGCGATCCGAGTTAAACCTTTCCTTGTCAGATTCAAAATCGTCGGGTTCAGAGTAGTTACAAACTGGTGTTTTGGGGATCAAATTAAGGGGATGTTCGATCTCGGTGAGGGAGAAATCTATTAGGTATTCTACTGTGTCAACAAAAACCTGGTCGGGGGTGTAGAACACTCATTTTCTTACTTGTTTTATACGAGGAAGTAATAGAGCTAAGGGTAATGATCCAATTTGTCGGGCGTAAGCTCTTGTGATTATTCTAAACTAGTTCAACTCCTCGTGGGGAAGATCGTAAGGTATTTCAGGGAATAAATATTCTTCCTCTTGTTGGGGTGAGTTAATCGTTTCAGGAGTACTCAGTGTATATGGGTTGTCTTGAGAATGACTAGCCATGCATGTGGGTTGTTTTGAATCTATAGGTTGTGTGAAATATTATATCAGATATATTGTTAGCCATTCATTCACATGCCCTCCTTCTAGAACCAATTATGTTAAGGGGTCCTAAATCCCTTTAACTCAACAACAGGAACCAAACTTGCCATTGAGGTCCAATTAGACTCTGTAATGTTTGATGGTGGAATGGTTCTCCAAATATTTCGATTTGGCCAATTTATCGATGGGATTTACGTAGTGATTGACATGATATATTCTTATGAAAGTTCCTCCTTCAGTTTAAATGTTCTCTTTTTGTCTTTTCTTTTCTTAGATGGGTTTGATCAAAGGATGTGTGCTGGTATAAACCAACTGGTAAAGGGGGGTTCTTAACTACTGAAGAAGGTTGAGCTTGGGATAACCCTTGTGCTCAAGCATGCATAAAAAGATATTCACACCTGTGACAAGCCTAGTACTAATACATTAACTTGTTGGTATTTCAATTATTGACCGAGATACAATTATTGAAAGAAAACACACATGCAATAAAATGATGGCAAGAAAAACAATTTCCTTATCTCTAGCATTAATCACTCATTAACACAACGATTTGCTTTCATCATTAGAGACAATAACTACAAAAATATTGAAACAACTAAATTATCAATAGATTCAGAAACTCTTACTCATTACAACATCCATTAATGAAATAAAGTTGGAAGTAATTCCTCCTCAAATCCAATCACACATGCCTTTGATGAAAAACATAAATTTGTCTTTAGTCCTAAACAAGACTTCGCAATTAAGGTAGTTCAGAAATAGTTCTTTACAATTCCAAAAATGAGGGTCTTTGCAAAATCCATCGACCCTTGCTAAAAGGTCAATCCTCTTATTTATAATGAATCATTAACTAAAAATAGTTATTACAAGTGAAAGATAAGTAAAAACAAATATCGCCACATGGCACTTTCATCTCTCTATCTTCTAAGAATCATCAAATAGTTTTACTGAAGTGGATGACTCTTCTCATACTCTGACCATTTGACGAAGAGTTCCTCGCATGTGTTGGCATGCGGGAACCTGTGCTAGTCCATCAGGGCTAAAGAATTTCTTTCACTTCTATTGCTTGTGCTCTGCACTTGATTATTTTAACACTTAACCACTACAAAACTGCTCGAGCCTTAATCATATGCTCCATGAAATGTTGTACTTGACTTGGCTCCATGCTCGCCACCTTTTTTATCTTTGTTTTCCATGTCGAGTCTTGTTCTGCATGTTCCTTTACTATGTCATGCAGGTCAACAAATTCCTCGGGTGAGGAAAATTCTGGGAGGTCGATGTCTTTAATCTTCTGATTAATCTTTTCCCATCTCTTTTCACAACCGACCCAATTCTCATGAATCTCCCACTGAGGTTCCTAGGCCATTTTTACCCAGTATTCGACCACTTTCCTAATCCAATCTATGTTGATGTTCCTCATCACCCGAATGTTGTGCTCTTCGATGTCTCATCCCTTTTGAACCGCGTTGATGTAATCTATCCTTTCTATTTCTTGGTTATCCTTCTCATACCACCTTTCCACATCCTTCCAGGTTGCTAGTGTCATAAGGGCATATTCTTGGAAATCGGTTATACATGCAGTGAAAAGGTGTCGTTCATTTGTGAATTTGGAATAGGCATCTTGAAACTCACTTCTCAAAAACACCGTGGCCTGTGTGGGGTCCTGAGAGTATTTTTCCAAATGGTAGAGATGCTCCAAGTCCTTAAGTGCAGCGACCAACTCCTTTTCATCTCTTCTTTCTCTATCCAATTTGGCATCTATGATAGCCATCCCTGCGTCGATAAGCTTGGACGTATTGGTGTGTTATGTGCTGAGTATCTTATCCTCTGTACTGATGAGGATAGAGCTATCCAACGTAAGGTTCCTCTTCTTAGTGGTTCTCTTCATGATGGATTTTCTCTTCTAGTCATAGGAAATCTCTTGTATGTCGACGACCTCATCAACATGATCGAGAATTTGTTGTTCTCCCCAGGTTGGAGTATTTCCCTAGTTCTTGACTATGTGTACCTATTCTAGGATGGGTTCCTGAACTTCTTCCATATGTCCCGATGGATCAGCCTTCATTTGTTTCTCATCGTATAGTGAGGTATCGACCAAAACTGAAGAACCAGGGGTAGGTTCGGTACTTACTTGGTAATCGACTGTCGGAGTGTCGATTTATTGCTGTTGAATTTCCTCTTTCTAGCCACCTGATCCTAGATCATACATCGAGATGTCTATTGGGGTTCCCGACAAGTCGAGTATATCAGTGTCTAAGACACTTTCGACCTCATGGTCACTCTGTGGAAGGTTTTGAATTGAAGCATCGAGACCTGGGGTAGATGCTTTCTCGGGTTACTTTTCCTTTGTAATTTGCACCAAAGTCACTAGGGAAACCTTCGAACTCTCCTCATCATCATAGATAGTTATTAAGTTAAACAAGGGGTTTGGTATACTTGTCCTATATAGTGTCCTTTCTATCTCAGGTTGTATTGAAATTCCCCCTGGTGATCTGATCTCTGGTGGTGGAACTTCAGGGTTTTATGGCCCCGTGATTTCTTCTAGTTGTATTGGATCTAAGACACTTGGCTCTCCTATGCTTTCGATTGGGTCATCAGTGGGAATCCTCGACATGTCCACAAGATGAGGGTCATTTTGCAACTGATCAATGATTCTCTGTGCCCCTTCTAGCAATATCAATCCTCTTCTTTTTTCTTTTGTAGTCTTCGTCGCTCTGATATCTTCCCTAACTCCGAGGGCCTCTTGATTTGAATGCTCTATTGTTTCCACCTGTTCATTCATGCTCATATCCTTGAACCTGGTCATGTTTAGGTTGGCCATCCTCTGTACTACCTCCTCCCAGTCCTGAGCGCACTCTGTAAAAATTTCATCCTCAAATTTGTCATGCACATATGGCCAACAGGATGATGCCTATGAAGCATTCTGGAGGACCAGGCCTTTAGGTTCGTGCTTGCAGAATCGGCCTGTCAGGAACCTGAATTCAAGTTGGCTCATCCCTTCTTGTTTTTCTTGAGCAGTTTCCTTTACCAAATAAAACCCCACATGGAAACCATTGGGTATGAAATCCTGCTTCTTATCCTTGACTAGCGTGGCGTTATAGCCCTATAGGATAGTCTGATAACATATTTCTCCCACAATGAGTCGATTTGGGACATGATAGGGTAGTAGATGTGGCGCTCCAGTGGCCCCAAACACCCTGATATAGGTTGAGCGTTCATCTAAATACCAGTGACCTACCTTCGCTACCATTTTATTGGTTGTTGTGGATAGTCTTGGGCATTCCTTTTTAAATACAATAAAATTAATTTGGGCGATGAATTCATCGCAAATGAGTGCGTAGTATTTTTGTACATGTTCTCCCAGAGTATGTGGAAATAAACATGAACAGAGAGCTCCACAACATGCCAGCTTAAATTCATGCCAACGAAGACATTTCTCGTGCAGATCACATCGAGTAGGTACAAGGCCATGTGGAAAGAGGGTGGTTCCCCTTCTTTTAGCGATTGAGCCTGATGTACACATATGTTCAATTTATTTGAAACTATCGCTCCCGAGTTGAAGCTGCTTCTGGATATCACCACTGTGCATGCCAAGGGCATCCATGCTTCAAAAAACTTGGAGCAGTCCTTCTCTCCATATAGTCGGTAGATGAGAGCCATTAAGTATATGTATGGCTCCCTTAGGTTAACTGTCCCACACTAACCATTGCTTCGGTTTGTAAACTTTTTGTCCTCCTTCCACCATGAGGCCATCAAACGACTGGTGTCATGGAATTAGTATAACTTCACCAGAGAGTCTGTGTTTAGCCGCTCCTTTGGGTCTCTGAGTTTATATTACTTATGGACTTCTATTGGGAGGAAAACTATGACACACCCTCCATTCTCATCATTGATTAAGAATTTATGTGCGTTTGTATGGTCGATTAGCCACTTCAAAACCTCTATGCATGGGAAAATCAGGGTTTTGTTGGCTACAATGTGCAAATATGACCATCGGATATTTGGGAACACCTGGTCATCGAGTGCCCTTACATCCGATTCGTTGTGTGGGATACACTCTGGGTACTCCTCTTGGCTAATTCTGTTGAAAAGGCCCCCCCACTTTGGGAGAATTACTTTGGATCTGGTGCTTTCTTCTGTATCACCGAAGACCAGAGGTTGGAAAAAGGATTTCTTTGTTGAGGTTTTTATGACCGGCTCTGCCCTATGAGTGTACTCCAACTGCCTTGCAGTACCAGGAGAAGAACCTTCACATGTTTCTACTTCCTTTAGCTTGGGTGCTCTTGACGAGCGTTTGGTGGTTGGCTTTCTCGGAGGCATTTTCCATGCAACTTAGAAAATAGTTAGAGACTGTGAAATAAATGAGATATATATATATATATAAAATCATGATCGTCGAATTGACAAATTTGAACACAAACCTCTGTTGCTTTTTTAACCTGGTCTTGATAACATGAGAATCAACATAGTCTCAAGACGCTTGCTTTGCTTCTTTGGATGATCTAGAATTCAAACTTGTGTGTACAATGAAATTGTTCAAAGTTGTTCTAGAGATTTAAGCAGGGATGAACTTACCTTGTCACATCAACCATTCAATTCAGGTTATGAGTGTAGTTTTATTAAATCTGTCGCCAGATCTTCAAAGACATTTTAAAATTAAATTCGATCGTGGGTTGTAATGTGGCCTATCGACGATTTCAATTTGTTTTTTTTCAATAGGTGCATGAGGTAGCAACAAATGTGGATGAATCATTAACCATTATATTAAATGTCAGAATCCGATCGTATCTTTGTGTCAAAAACATCGCATCGTTTCGATAGTCCAGCTGGTGAGTTGGGGGTTGAGGTTATGCTTTGAACACTTTTCATTTATATCTTCTTGCAAAAGCTTCGACATCGATCGATNTTTTCTTTTCTTAGATGGGTTTGATCAAAGGATGTGTGCTGGTATAAACCAACTGGTAAAGGGGGGTTCTTAACTACTGAAGAAGGTTGAGCTTGGGATAACCCTTGTGCTCAAGCATGCATAAAAAGATATTCACACCTGTGACAAGCCTAGTACTAATACATTAACTTGTTGGTATTTCAATTATTGACCGAGATACAATTATTGAAAGAAAACACACATGCAATAAAATGATGGCAAGAAAAACAATTTCCTTATCTCTAGCATTAATCACTCATTAACACAACGATTTGCTTTCATCATTAGAGACAATAACTACAAAAATATTGAAACAACTAAATTATCAATAGATTCAGAAACTCTTACTCATTACAACATCCATTAATGAAATAAAGTTGGAAGTAATTCCTCCTCAAATCCAATCACACATGCCTTTGATGAAAAACATAAATTTGTCTTTAGTCCTAAACAAGACTTCGCAATTAAGGTAGTTCAGAAATAGTTCTTTACAATTCCAAAAATGAGGGTCTTTGCAAAATCCATCGACCCTTGCTAAAAGGTCAATCCTCTTATTTATAATGAATCATTAACTAAAAATAGTTATTACAAGTGAAAGATAAGTAAAAACAAATATCGCCACATGGCACTTTCATCTCTCTATCTTCTAAGAATCATCAAATAGTTTTACTGAAGTGGATGACTCTTCTCATACTCTGACCATTTGACGAAGAGTTCCTCGCATGTGTTGGCATGCGGGAACCTGTGCTAGTCCATCAGGGCTAAAGAATTTCTTTCACTTCTATTGCTTGTGCTCTGCACTTGATTATTTTAACACTTAACCACTACAAAACTGCTCGAGCCTTAATCATATGCTCCATGAAATGTTGTACTTGACTTGGCTCCATGCTCGCCACCTTTTTTATCTTTGTTTTCCATGTCGAGTCTTGTTCTGCATGTTCCTTTACTATGTCATGCAGGTCAACAAATTCCTCGGGTGAGGAAAATTCTGGGAGGTCGATGTCTTTAATCTTCTGATTAATCTTTTCCCATCTCTTTTCACAACCGACCCAATTCTCATGAATCTCCCACTGAGGTTCCTAGGCCATTTTTACCCAGTATTCGACCACTTTCCTAATCCAATCTATGTTGATGTTCCTCATCACCCGAATGTTGTGCTCTTCGATGTCTCATCCCTTTTGAACCGCGTTGATGTAATCTATCCTTTCTATTTCTTGGTTATCCTTCTCATACCACCTTTCCACATCCTTCCAGGTTGCTAGTGTCATAAGGGCATATTCTTGGAAATCGGTTATACATGCAGTGAAAAGGTGTCGTTCATTTGTGAATTTGGAATAGGCATCTTGAAACTCACTTCTCAAAAACACCGTGGCCTGTGTGGGGTCCTGAGAGTATTTTTCCAAATGGTAGAGATGCTCCAAGTCCTTAAGTGCAGCGACCAACTCCTTTTCATCTCTTCTTTCTCTATCCAATTTGGCATCTATGATAGCCATCCCTGCGTCGATAAGCTTGGACGTATTGGTGTGTTATGTGCTGAGTATCTTATCCTCTGTACTGATGAGGATAGAGCTATCCAACGTAAGGTTCCTCTTCTTAGTGGTTCTCTTCATGATGGATTTTCTCTTCTAGTCATAGGAAATCTCTTGTATGTCGACGACCTCATCAACATGATCGAGAATTTGTTGTTCTCCCCAGGTTGGAGTATTTCCCTAGTTCTTGACTATGTGTACCTATTCTAGGATGGGTTCCTGAACTTCTTCCATATGTCCCGATGGATCAGCCTTCATTTGTTTCTCATCGTATAGTGAGGTATCGACCAAAACTGAAGAACCAGGGGTAGGTTCGGTACTTACTTGGTAATCGACTGTCGGAGTGTCGATTTATTGCTGTTGAATTTCCTCTTTCTAGCCACCTGATCCTAGATCATACATCGAGATGTCTATTGGGGTTCCCGACAAGTCGAGTATATCAGTGTCTAAGACACTTTCGACCTCATGGTCACTCTGTGGAAGGTTTTGAATTGAAGCATCGAGACCTGGGGTAGATGCTTTCTCGGGTTACTTTTCCTTTGTAATTTGCACCAAAGTCACCAGGGAAACCTTCGAGCTCTCCTCATCATCATAGATAGTTATTAAGTTAAACAAGGGGTTTGGTATACTTGTCCTATATAGTGTCCTTGCTATCTCAGGTTGTATTGAAATTCCCCCTGGTGATCTGATCTCTGGTGGTGGAACTTCAGGGTTTTATGGCCCCGTGATTTCTTCTAGTAGTATTGGCTCTAAGACACTTGGCTCTCCTATGCTTTCGATTGGGTCATCAGTGGGAATCCTCAACATGTCCACAAGATGAGGGTCATTTTGCAACTGATCAATGATTCTCTGTGCCCCTTCTAGAAATATCAATCCTCTTCTTTTTTCTTTTGTAGTCTTCGTCGCTCTGATATCTTCCCTAACTCCGAGGGCCTCTTGATTTGAATGCTTTATTGTTTCCACCTGTTCATCCATGCTCATAGCCTTGAACTTGGTCATGTTTAGGTTGGCCATCCTCTGTACTACCTCCTCCCAGTCCTAAGCGCACTCTGTAAAAATTTCATCCTCAAATTTGTCATGCACATATGGCCAACAGGATGATGCCTATGAAGCATTCTGGAGGACCAGGCCTTTAGGTTCGTGCTTGCAGAATCGGCCTGTCAGGAACCTGAATTCAAGTTGGCTCATCCCTTCTTGTTTTTCTTGAGCAGTTTCCTTTACCAAATAAAACCCCACATGGAAACCATTGGGTATGAAATCCTGCTTCTTATCCTTGACTAGCGTGGCGTTATAGCCCTATAGGATAGTCTGATAACATATTTCTCCCACAATGAGTCGATTTGGGACATGATAGGGTAGTAGATGTGGCGCTCCAGTGGCCCCAAACACCCTGATATAGGTTGAGCGTTCATCTAAATACCAGTGACCTACCTTCGCTACCATTTTATTGGTTGTTGTGGATAGTCTTGGGCATTCCTTTTTAAATACAATAAAATTAATTTGGGCGATGAATTCATCGCAAATGAGTGCGTAGTATTTTTGTACATGTTCTCCCAGAGTATGTGGAAATAAACATGAACAGAGAGCTCCACAACATGCCAGCTTAAATTCATGCCAACGAAGACATTTCTCGTGCAGATCACATCGAGTAGGTACAAGGCCATGTGGAAAGAGGGTGGTTCCCCTTCTTTTAGCGATTGAGCCTGATGTACACATATGTTCAATTTATTTGAAACTATCGCTCCCGAGTTGAAGCTGCTTCTGGATATCACCACTGTGCATGCCAAGGGCATCCATGCTTCAAAAAACTTGGAGCAGTCCTTCTCTCCATATAGTCGGTAGATGAGAGCCATTAAGTATATGTATGGCTCCCTTAGGTTAACTGTCCCACACTAACCATTGCTTCGGTTTGTAAACTTTTTGTCCTCCTTCCACCATGAGGCCATCAAACGACTGGTGTCATGGAATTAGTATAACTTCACCAGAGAGTCTGTGTTTAGCCGCTCCTTTGGGTCTCTGAGTTTATATTACTTATGGACTTCTATTGGGAGGAAAACTATGACACACCCTCCATTCTCATCATTGATTAAGAATTTATGTGCGTTTGTATGGTCGATTAGCCACTTCAAAACCTCTATGCATGGGAAAATCAGGGTTTTGTTGGCTACAATGTGCAAATATGACCATCGGATATTTGGGAACACCTGGTCATCGAGTGCCCTTACATCCGATTCGTTGTGTGGGATACACTCTGGGTACTCCTCTTGGCTAATTCTGTTGAAAAGGCCCCCCCACTTTGGGAGAATTACTTTGGATCTGGTGCTTTCTTCTGTATCACCGAAGACCAGAGGTTGGAAAAAGGATTTCTTTGTTGAGGTTTTTATGACCGGCTCTGCCCTATGAGTGTACTCCAACTGCCTTGCAGTACCAGGAGAAGAACCTTCACATGTTTCTACTTCCTTTAGCTTGGGTGCTCTTGACGAGCGTTTGGTGGTTGGCTTTCTCGGAGGCATTTTCCATGCAACTTAGAAAATAGTTAGAGACTGTGAAATAAATGAGATATATATATATATATAAAATCATGATCGTCGAATTGACAAATTTGAACACAAACCTCTGTTGCTTTTTTAACCTGGTCTTGATAACATGAGAATCAACATAGTCTCAAGACGCTTGCTTTGCTTCTTTGGATGATCTAGAATTCAAACTTGTGTGTACAATGAAATTGTTCAAAGTTGTTCTAGAGATTTAAGCAGGGATGAACTTACCTTGTCACATCAACCATTCAATTCAGGTTATGAGTGTAGTTTTATTAAATCTGTCGCCAGATCTTCAAAGACATTTTAAAATTAAATTCGATCGTGGGTTGTAATGTGGCCTATCGACGATTTCAATTTGTTTTTTTTCAATAGGTGCATGAGGTAGCAACAAATGTGGATGAATCATTAACCATTATATTAAATGTCAGAATCCGATCGTATCTTTGTGTCAAAAACATCGCATCGTTTCGATAGTCCAGCTGGTGAGTTGGGGGTTGAGGTTATGCTTTGAACACTTTTCATTTATATCTTCTTGCAAAAGCTTCGACATCGATCGATCTTTCCATACAAATATGACGTGGAAAAACTGATGAGGAGGTGTGACTAGGACACCGAAACCTTAATATGACCTGGGACGAAACCAGGTCGTGCAACACCCTCACACGACAAAGATATGTGGCAATCGAGACCTGTTATCCACATTTTTGGTTATCGAGATGATAACGTGATTATGTCATGATGATGGAAGATCAAACTCTTCATTAAGAACATTTTCCTAAAGAAGGTTACACTTAAAATCATATTTTAAGAATGGTATGCAGGCTGCTTATATACTCTCCTGCGGAAATCCTTAATTTCTGCATTTTGCATTCAGCTGGACTACGTACTTTCCGCACTGTGTTAATGGTTAGGGTGCGGACATGTTTCTAAAGGAGAAAATGAATAATTTCTCGATCCTTCTAGAAGGAATCTTATAGAAGGATGAGTTGGAGTTTGAATGGTTGGCAAAGTACCGACTTTCCAGATATCTTGGGATTATTCCCTATCCAAGTAACTAATCAATATTCTACTATATAATGAGGAGATTGCTTATGGAAAAGGTTAAGCAAG
>JZKD02S1622285.1:140427-164242 GCA_000966675.3 Picea glauca | reverse complement strand
AAAGGCGCCAAAATGTTGGTCACTATAATTGCTTATTAGTTAAAACAATCAAGTGTTACATAAATTGTCAACCCAGGGAAGTCTTCTTATTTCAAAGGCAATCACACACTGTATATGCTCAATCTCAAAAGCAATCCAAAGTTGTAGTAGAAGTACACTAATCACACCTTGCTTTGAACAGACTGAATTTCTACTTTGAATTACAGTAAAAACAATCTATCTATTGCAGAGTTTAAGATTCAAAGGAAAATAACTATCAGAAGAATGCTAGATTACATTAAGAAACAACAACCTAGGAAAAATGAACCTTTCAGCACACTACAAAGAAGACTAACTATTCTGTAAAAGAGAACATGACCTTATTCCCCAGAGCAGGAATCTTCAGCACCTGTCTCTGACCATCACACTTTCATAAACTCATTCTATAAATAGAATTACCAATCAAAATGATTAAAAATTACCTAGGAATGAATTGTATGAAAACGATGTAACAATCAATGGAAATAGAGTTTCAGCAAAACTGTGTTTTAATAAGGTATGAATAAAAACAATAGTAACACACTATAGAAACTAATGGGTGAATATTGTGAAGAAGGTGGGCCCTTTCCTTCTCACAAGATTCCTCAGAAATGAAAGGAACTAAGAAGAAATGCTCAGAATAATCTTTTATTCATCTGTCAAATGTGACGAGTTACAATATCCAAAGTGAACACGCTTCTTCTTTGTAATTCCCTTCTAGCTAAGCCTTTCGTAATTCCCCTTCTAATGCTGATTTCTCCCCTATTTAAAGAGAACAATCCTCTCAATACAATTAAGCATAAAATTACATGTGTACATACAAATCCTATTCTTAGTCTGATCTAATCTTCTATGCTGGAATAGGATATTCTGGTCTTCCGTAGCAAAATGTTGTTACAGTGGTTGTAATGGTGTTGGCTTGAGGTATAGCTATTGCGGCCGGTGTAACAACTCCTTTAATTATATTTTCTTGTTACGGTTGTATACTATTTCAGCATCGCAAATCATAGACTGTTTCAGCAATGTGATTTGCATACTGTTTGACTATTTTAGCAACGTGGTCATCAAGCAGCGATGATGGTTAATGGTGCTGGCATGAGGTTCAACTGTTGCGGCTAGTGTAATAGCTCCTTTAATCTTTTCTTCTTACTATTGTATGATTGTTTCATCATCGCAAATCACAGATTGTTTCAGCAATGGGATTTGTGTACTGTTTGACTGTTTCAACAACGTGGTCTTCAAGCAGCAATGATATATTGACTGCAATCTTCAAACTATTTTAGCAACTATATATTTCTGATTAGTGGCTAAGTATGAGAGTAATGTAAAATTACATGTAAAACAAATTAAACACATAGGAAAGAGAAGAAACATTATATACCTTTGGAAGAATAGATTAAGGTGATAATGTAGGCTTAAATATGAGTGGGAAAAGGATGTAATGATAGCAAAAAGTATGAGTAAAAAGGTACATTATAGGGTCCTAACACTCTGTAAAAATGGATTGAGAATCCATCTGGCCCCAGGGCTTTGTCGGGCTCCATGGAACATATGACATTGTAGATTTATTCTTCAGTAAACAACTTCATGAGATCTGCGTTGTCATCCATGCTCACTAGAGAGGGTATGTGCGAGAGGTATTCTAAGATAGTCTCTTCACAACTAGAAACTTCTTCTTGATATAGGGTCTGAAAGTGTTTTTTTGCTGCCTCTTTGAGTTGTTCAAAAACCTTGTGTATCGTTCCATCTGGGGATGCAGTTTCAGAAATGTGGTTGTGGGAGAGGCAGGCTCTGCATTGCCTGTGAAACTAGGAAGTGTTACAATCTCCAAATTTTAGCCACAAGCTTCGATACTTGAGTCTCCAATATTCTTCTTCTTGCCAAAAAGCACAGAAAGTTTTGTTCTGGGAAGCTTGTTCTTTCTCTAAATCTATTTTGAAGATAGCCTTGGACTCCATTTCCTCTTTCAATTCTGATAGATGATGGACTACCTCTTGTCTAAGGATGATGGGGTTGATGATGGGTTTTTTGACCCAATATTTCAGTGCATGTTTTTTTGTCTTTATTTTATGCTCCCACACAAATCTTGGAGACCCTGAGACATGAGAGGAGCAAGCAGATTCTAAAATTTATGGGAATCCCTCCTTATCTATCTAAAGGGGGATGAACCGAAAAGGAATTGAGCCCATATTTTCTTCATCTTCCAGATTCAAGAGGATAGGTTTTTTATTAGAAGTCATATTTGGGAGAATCGTGTTAGAGATTATCCTTCTTTCTTGTAGGAATGAGCTCTAGATTAATCTATCCAGGTGTGTAGAGATGTGATAGGCCCCTAATCTGTTACTTTTATAGGTGTAAAGTCCTTTTGAAGGCTTGAAGTCAAGGAGGTCCCATTGATGGATTATCTCCTCGACTAAGGGGAGCATTTGGTCTCTGCCACTATTGCCTCCTCTCTTTTCTTTCGGTCCAAATACTAAATTTAGATATCTGGTTAGCATTATGTTTGAGGGAGAGAAGGTCTCTAAAAAATATGATAACGATTGCCAACAGTCTTTCTTTTTGGAGTACAGGACAGGTACATAATGATTGAAGAGTGAAATAGAAAACTTACTTGAAGTATGCCAAAGCTTAGTGAAGATCCAATGTTGGGTCTCGAAAGAGTCTTCTAAATGAAACTTGTCATTTGCCCACAAGGTTGCTAGGTCACCAGAAGAACCTCTTGCACTAATGGATTTCCCAACATTTTTCTTCCATTTCTGTTTGTTGATTTCAAGGAGGGTGTCCTCTTCAATTTTGGTCTCTTGGAGCTGGAGGATCTCGGGGGGGTCGATTTTCAGTAGGTCTTTGACTTCTTCGGTCTTCAAAGGATTTCCCAATCCTTTGCAATTCCAAGAGAGTATAAACATTATTTACTGGGGTTGGAGTGGGTAGGCCCTCCCTTGGGGGGCCTTCTTCTGGTATTTCTTCCAATGGACATCTCAATGTGGATTGGATTCCTTGCATTTTTTGCCTCTCTACTTCTTCTTATATTTCTTCTTTGTGAGATTTTATCCCAGGTCTTTTTGAGGGTCTCTCGAAAGACTCGTCCTCTGAATATCTAGAGTTTTTCGGGGATTTCTTTTTTATTATTTCTGCATAGGAAGGTGAGGAGGAGGTTCTAATTGGGGAGACGGATTGGGCTACCTCACCATTGTTTTTTCCCAGTGTGGGAGGGAGGATCTATTGCTCAAGTTCTTCAATCATTGGATCATAGATATATGAAGGGTTGCTGAGGATTTAGATGGGGTTTTTAAGGGCCTCTAGGATTGGGGGGGTTGAGCTTCCTTCCCCAAGATCTCTCTCTGGAATGGGGGTGCCAGACCCTTTTGGTTCCTCTTTCCCTTTGAATCTGTTTTTATTCTTTGATGAGGCTTCTTTATGGACTTGTGTCCATTGTTCACCTTTCGAGATCTCTCCCTCTTCTTCAACCTTTGTTTTGCAATGCCTGGCGAAGTGTCCATAGCCATGGAAATACCTGCATTTGAATGGAGGTTGTTTGTAATCTAGTTCTTGGATGTGAGACCAGTCTGCGACCTTTAGTTGAATGGATTCCGGGAGCCCCACCTCCAGATATACTTCGACGCATATCATAGCACAGGAATAATGGCCCTTTCTATATTGTTTGCCAATGTATTTTCTGAGAGTGTTCTCAATGGATTCCAAACACTTTGGATTCAAACAACGTAAGGGGAGGTGGGGAAGGCGCACCCACACCGGAACGGTTGATGGCACATATTGCGTCAGATCGAAGTCTGGAGAACATTTGTTTAGGTACAGACCCTGAGGGCCCATAAAGTATGGTCCATTCTTGAATATGAGGTTTTTGTCCTCTCTATTGTCAAAGACGAAAGTATAGAATCCCCTACTGACAAGATGGATTATGATGCCTTCTTTTACCAGGGATCTCTATTTCCTCTGAGCCCATGCATCTATAGATTTGGGAGAAGTCCATAGGCCTGTGAACTGGTCGATGAGTCCCCGTTCAGTGAGGTTCAAATCATATCTACATGTTTCTTTTGTTGGGAGGGCGACTGAGGGAATACTATCTAGTTTTTTGAAGAATTTTTGTTGTATCTCTGAGGCAATTGATTTTCTACTAGCTGAGACCAGTTTTCTAAAAGCCCCTATATCAGGAGGGAGGGGTGGGGGGGCAGCCTCAGGGCCCCCTCTTGGGGCCATGGCATGAGATCAAGGGAGGGGGACGCACCAGGTGCGTGCATAGGCGACATCCTGGAGCATTAATGTGAGCAGTAGCTAAGAGAGGTGACAAGAATTTGACAATTCATATTCATATTTGAATCATAATCTACTAAGACAATAAATTTTGAAGCTACAAGCTACAATTGTATGCCTAGTCACCAGTTTAGAATTTCTTGTAACAATACCCTATTGTTATTGATTTGATTATAAATCAATAAATGAATGTTATTGGTTTGATTATAAATCAATAAATGAATGTTAACTTGTAAATACTTAAGTGAAACTAAAATCTACACACTATAATTGTTAAATGAAAATAAGTCTTAAACTTGCATAAAACACATTGAGCACAAATAAATAATTAAAATAAAAAATAAAAAAAATTATAAACAAAGAAGCATTATACCAGAATAAGAGGTGTTACCTCTTTTGGAACATGCTACTAAAAGTAAATGTAGTCTTAAAAGATCAAATGAACACCAGAATTCAGGTCAAAATGTATTTTATCAAGAATTGAAACGTAGGTCTTAACAACAATTTATTGTCCACACCTCCATAATCATCATAAAAACTAACTTGGTATTTCTTGTTCATGCCATATTTATAAATATACATATTTTACAATATCATATCGTAGTCTTCAAAGTTCATTACATCTATAGTTGAGCACCCATGATATGGAAGATCACGAGGCTTCTATAATGTACTAATTTAGTAACAATTGTTCCTTTAGATTCAACAAATGTCAATAGAGTGTGTAATATCTCATATCCTGTGCGTGCTTGTCTGTATGATTATGCTATCGCTATAATGTGCTTGCTGGATCTCGTCATCTTCAAACCTAATTTGTAGAGATGATTTCATGACATGAAATCATTGAGATCACATAAGATATGTAACCTTTCATTACTAGAATCTCATAACTTGTTCCTTCCTATCATCTAAAACTTGTACTAACTAATATGTTAACTTATGAATTGAAATATGACTTGATGATATCATATTATGCGTTTTCTTGGAATCTGGTACATGTTGAATCATCCACTTGGCATTTGGAACATCCTCCACCTACCATATTTCACTTGTTCATTGTGTTTCTAGGAGTTTCAATGACTGCTACAAGTTCTTAAACATCTTGTAGCAGACACTTAAATGTTTATAATTAATCATTTGATGTTACTTAGGATATCAGTTATTAGAAAAACATTATCAAAAAATTGCTTTTACCTTAATTCCTATTGTTTATATATACCCTACGTAAGATATGGAAAAGTTGTAGAAATAAGGTTATCTTGGTCAAAAAGATGAAGAAAAAGGACGAGTTAGCAATAAAAAAATAAAAAATTGTCAAAATGGTGAGCCAACATCTCCCCCCACACTAATGATCACACTAATGATCTTGCACATCCTCGTGCAAAAAAATCAAAAAATATATAGACATCCAACATTCATATTGTTCTAATGGTAAGACACATTTCCAAATTCTAAAGCTTAGTAATAGCCTAAGTTTCTTTGAACTTGAAAAATTATTAGGCACACCAAAAAGGAATAAAGTGGAACTAAGGCCTATCCATCACATGCCATTTATTCTTAAGGATTCCAAATAAATATGAGCCCTGGCTAAATGAATATTGAACATAGGATCTCTTGTAGGGTCTCTACATTGTAAAACTCATGGCATCATCTTCCATCTTTCATGTGAATATAACAAGGAAATAATGTCATGAGTATCACGAATTTATTCAAAGTTTTTAATTTCCAAATGCTAATGTTGTCTCATCATCCTAAATCTTCTTATATTACATAAAAAAAAATGGATGGTTTTTAATGATTGTTGTTGTTATAGGGTGTTCACTTCTCATAATTAAATTTGAAGATAATTCAATTTGGCGATAAAAATCCATGTATTCCTTCCATTTAATTTGATTTTGTGTGGAGGAAAAATCCCTAAATTGAACATACCCAACTCATGTATTAGGATTCCACCTTATCTCTATTTGTAAAAGGAAGTCAATTTGGTATAGTTCACATAACCAGTTTTTCTCTATCTCTGTGGAGGTGTAATACATATCAACACAATAAAAAAATATTGCATATTTTATATTGTTTTCCTGTTGATAGCAGAAACATGGAATATACTCTAGAAGAAACCTATAGGAGAATGCGTGCAATGCAAGTCTGCATGCATTGTGGACTTCATTTTCTTTAATCCTTAATTTGAGTTTTGTATCCTCCAAACCGGTCTTCCATCTTTTCTCCTCATTTAGATACTAATCCACCCATTCTGCCTACATCTTATGAATTTCTTGTTTATACTTCTCCTTGTATATTGTACCCAACTCATAAAGCTCCTACTTCCCCTACCATTTCTAAATATTAACTTTTAAATAGGCCATGGGAAGTGTTTTTGTGAGTATATCATCCAAACTTTCATTTATTTAATCTTGTTTTGTATCTACATTATCAAAATTATCTAATTTTGGATGTTCATGATCTATACTATTAGGAGAAATTTCCCTTTCTACAACATTTAATAAGATATCCATGTTAGATTGTGTTCCATTATTCTATTGTTTAGTCTTCATTTGGTATAATTTGATCTTAAGCCTCCTATTTTTAAATTTTACCATCTTACTCTTCCTTTTCCATTTCATTCCTTGTTTCTAAAGTATTTTATTTTGTGACTTCGTTTTTTCATTTTATTCTCTCAATTCACAACTGTGAGCCTTCAATCATTCATTCTTAGCTTTTATATGCCTCTCCAATACCTCTCACTTTCCAATTTGTTCTTTTAACTTGATTATCTTCCTAAATTTATTTTTCAAACTCAAATCTTGTAAGGGGATTTCCAAGCATTTTCTATATTTATCACTTAATTTTATATAATCTAATTGAAAAAATTGTTTGTTGTTATAAAATGTATTTTTTTTTCCAGGTTCTATCATGTCTACATATAGAAGGAATATTGAGAAAGATGATATGACCCCTAGTATTGATATTTGTCCCGATAGAGAAGAAGAAGAAGTTGATATCGACACCCCATGACCTATCTACGATGATAAAAAGTAAATCATTTATAAAGACACATATTTCCAATGGGAAGAGGTCTATCAAATGTTCAATAACTATAATTCCCTTGAGCTTCGAGAGAAGGAGCCCCACTTTGAGGTATAAAGAGATATTGATAGAAAATTCAGGTTCCAGAGGGTAGCAACTCATGTCATAGTTTTTCCTTGTGAAGAAGCCATATCTTAGATTATTAAGCACACTCACATTGACAGTAGACACATTTTCAATGCACAGGGAAATTGTTTTTCTTCTTTCCATCCTTTGGTGACCACTACTTGTTATTAATTGGTCGAGGGACAATTAAAATTGGATGACAAACTAGTGAAGGAATTCCCTCATAATCCTAGGGAACTCATGAAAAGTTGTTGGTTGCCACGAAAAAATTTCAAGACCAGATCCTCCAACAAATACCCTACAAATTTACTCAAGTTTCCATACTAGTACATGGTATCCATGATATGCATACTTTACAGAGAGTCATATTCATATAAATTCAAAGTATCATGGGTTGCTCTCATCCATTACATCACCACTTCTAGATCCTTGTTCAACTGGGATGATATTATGTCTTTGACGATGGCACAAGTACACTCATCTACAAAGTGCATGGCCCTTGGGAAATACCCCATATTTCATATGTATTCATATATGTTGGATATAATGTTCTTGGTTCATGCATACCCAGAGATGGGTTGCACTTGGAAACCAAGAAACCCTCCTATACATTTTTACTACAAAATTCTCTGGGAACATAAATATTGTTCAAAGTATCAACGAATTTGAGTAGTTTCTAATTCCCTTATTCCAACTACTACTTCACGCACCTTCACCTTGCATGTTAAACAAATCCAAGGACATCATTGGGAGAGTAGGAGGCTAATATCTACTTGAATATGGAACATATATTAGAGTCTATGAGGCCACCAAATTCCTTCATCTTCTTCCTAAATTTGTTCATGAAAGCCTAGTTTTGCAAGAGATATCCTACCAAACCACGATACATGGAGTAGGTGCATCTCTGAATAGGGACAAGAAAATTATAATGTCACCTCTGTCTCTCTAGGTCGGTGCCTATTATTTCAAGGATTTTAAGGAGGCCCAAGATAAATTTAACACCTTACACTCTTTTCACTTCAGTTAGGATAGGTTCTACAAGAATGACCCCCACAAAATCATCAATACACAATATGAAAACTGCAAGAATAGGTAGAGTTATGAATCTAAAACCTAGGAGAAAAAAATATCAATGGAAGAGAAAAAATATATGATGAAATAATTTTTAGGAGAGGTGACTCTCGACAAAAAGGCATAATACAATATGAATAGAGAGCTAGAAATGTAGAGGAGGAATGAAGGAATAGGTTAGAGGAAGAAAACAAATTGAAGGTTGAGGCCAAACAGAATAATAAACATGAACAAGAAACAAAAACAATAGAAACCAAGAAAAAGAATAAAGAAGAAGAAGAATAACATAATAAGAGAGAATAAGAGGCAGTCATAATTGAGGTAGAACAAAGAAATAAAAAATCAGAATTTGAATTTGAACAAGAAGCACAAAAGAGAAGAGAGGAATAAGAGATGAAGAGGAAACACGAAGAGGAACAAATTTTAGATACTATGGACACTGATATACCAAGAATATCCTCAGGTATCCCCTTGAACAGAGGACATTTTCCATAGGGAGAGTTGGGGCTAGGGGTATAAACACCATCAAAATCCCAAAAGGTATCCAACCTGAACTCTTTTAGATTCAACAAAGAGTCAGGAAAAATAATACAATAGAAAATTAGAAGGTTATTGGTTGTTCAGGTGTCCCCACTCTCAGTTACAATAGAGAAATATGTAGTGGAAAATATTACATATGATCTCCTGGAAATCACTTTAGTTAGAACATGTTCTACATAGACATCAAAGAAAAAATTAAAGAACATGATACAGGAAATTGAGGAGTACAAGGAGAGAATAAGGACCTTGGAAGAAGAAGTGTGATTCTAGAAGGAAGATAAAACCAATGTCCAAAAATTTAGAATAAGTGTTGAAGCAGTGATAAAAGAGCTTCATAGTATACCCAAAGAACTATATGTTGGAATACAAATTTTCCAGAATAAATCCTCCCAGATCATGGCACAACTAGACAAATATAATACCAAGAACATGGAATTTATTGGAATATAAGTAGGTCTATATGATATGAAGCAATGGGAAGAAGAAAATACGAATTCCCTTGAAGTATTTCCATGAATGATCCATTGAGAAGGCGAAGTAAATCACACTTTACTGGCTAATTGTCAGCAAGTGGGGGAAAGTTAGAAAATGAGTTAAAAATTTCACTTAGTATATGTGTTAAACTCCACAAGTCATTCATTATCCTGACCATAAAATCTACCCCGAATTGGAGAGCTAGGAAAACAAAAATTAGATGAATAGGTTCAATTAGAATTAGAGGAGAACATGCAATCTAGATAAATGGCTATATGAACCCCACTTAGAGTAACCAATTCCTTGATGGATGATCATCTTGTAAATCCAGGAAAAGATCAAAATATGATTCAATGTTTTATGACCAACCTAAAGAGAGATGTGAGGATCCTCTTCCTAATCTACACAACCCACGCATTTTATTTAAACTCTTTGTTGTACAACGATATAATTTCTATTTTAGGATATCATGAAGCATGGGTCATCTATATTAGAGATAAGGAAAAGGATAATGTTAGGACAAATTTGAATTTTAAAAATGCATATTTTGTTTTATTTTGCGAATAAGAAGGAAATGAAAATAGGAAGGTGAAGAGTCCGGTAACTATCACTTTGGAATTCAAGAATTCCCAAGAAGAAATTATCAAAGTAAGCTATATAAACCAAAGATTGCCCATTTTGAAGGGATATTTGACTCTATAATTTTTGGAGAACTATTTTTTTAAAAGTAATAGTGAGAATCCCTCATATCCATTTTGACAGAGAGAAAAGTGATTTTTCCTGATAGCTATTGGATACGAACTTCTTCCAGTGAATGTCTAGTTATTGTGAAATGTTGTAAGTTTACATTTTTCATGAATAAACTTTTCTTGTATCAATGTGTGTCCTTTTATAATATTTTATCTTCTCTTTCATTTGTTTATGTATGTGTTAACATTCCTTTTCCTTTTAACAACTGTCTAATTATAGGAATTCTTCTCATGTCTACCTATAGAAGAAAGATCAAGAAAGCTTATAAGACCCCTATTATTGAGATCTCATGTGAAGAGAAGAACAAGAATTTGATATCGACACTCGAGGAGCTAGCTATAATGATACATATTGCATCATTGAGAAATACATGTCTTTAAAATGGGGATCGGTCTATCAAATGTTCAATAAGAATTCTTTCCCCCAGCTTTCAAAGAAGGACCTTGACCTCGAGATATACAAATCTATCAAAAAATACAAGTTACACAAGGTAGAATATCATGCAGTAGTTTTTCCTCGTGCAAAATCAATGTATAATCCATCTCTTGGATTATTAACCATGGTCACATTCATAATAGATAAATAATCAATGCACATGGAAAACTTGTTGCTTCTTTCCAGCCTCCATTTATCACTACTTGTTATCAATTGGCCAAGGGAGAGTTGACATTGGATGATTAAATAGTGAAGGTATTCCCTCACAAGCCCAGGGACCTCATGGAAAGTTGGTGGTTTCCAAGAAAATATTTCAAGACCAGATCCTCAGATGACTACCCTACAAATTTACTTAGGTTTCCATACCAGTGCATGGTGATGATGATATTCATACTTTACAAAGAGTTGGATGCATAGAAATCCAAAGTATCATGGGTGCCTCTCATCCATTACATCACCACTTCTGGATCCTCGTTCAATTGGGCCGATATTTGTCTTCAACATTGGCACAAGAAATCTCAGTCACAAAGCACATGGCCCCTAGGAAATACTCCATCTTTCATATGTCTTGATATATGTTGGACACAATGTGTTTGATTACTGCATACTTGGAGATGGGTTTGGATTCCAATCCAAGAAACCCTCCTATCCATGTTTATTGCAAAATTCTCTAGGAACATAAATACCATTCTCATTATCTGTGAATTTCTTACTAGTTCTTGATTCCCTTATTCCAACTATTATTTTGAGCACATCCATCCTTCATGTCAAAAAAATCCTAGGATATCATACAGAGAGGAGGATAATGGTGTCTAATTGAATATGACACATGTATTAGAGTCTACAAGTCGACCAAATTCCCTCATATTCTTCCTAAATTCATGCGTTACAATTTGTTTTTGTAGGAGATACCGTACTAAAGCATGATAGATGTAGGAGGTGTAGCTCTAAGCATGGACAAGAAAATGATATGGCCACCTTTGTCCCTTTGGTTTGGTGCCTATTCTTTCAATTATGTCAAGGAATCCCATGTTGAATTTAAAACCTTCGCCTCTTTTCAATTTTACAAGGAGAGGTTCCATAGGCATGACCCCCAGAAAATCGTCAGTGCATACTATCAATACTAAAATAACAAGTGGTGTTATGAATATGAAACCTAGGATGAATAAGATATCCACCTAAGATAAAAAAAAATGATGAGATATTTTTTATAAGGAGAGGTATTTCCCAACATTGAGGCATAATAAAAGATGAACAATGAGCTAGAGTTGTAGAGGAGGAAAGAGGGAAAATGATAGAGGAAGAAAAAAATCAAAGGTTGAGGCTGCACAAAAGAAGAAATAAGAAGAAGAAGTAGTAATAATAGAAACCGAGCGAAAGAAGAACAAAATAAGACAAAAGAAGAGGCAATCGAAACCGAGGCAGAATAAATAAAGAAAGAATCGGAAGCTATAGGTGAAAAAGAAGCAAAAAAAAAAAAGATACGAAGAGAAAAACATAAGAGGAACAAAGATCATATTCTATGGAAATTGATATCCCGAGACATTTCCCATTGGGAGAGTTTGGGTTGGGGGAATACACACCATCAAAATACCAAAAGGAATCCAACTTGAACTCTTTTAGATTCAACAAAGATTCAGGAAAAATCATACAACATAAAATCAAAAGGTTATTGGTTACTAGGGCGGCCTCTCTCTTGGTTACAATGGAGAAATTTGTAGTGGAGAATATTGCAGATGATCCCCTGGTGATTTCTTCAATTGACGTAGATTTCACACATGAATCAGAGAAAAATTTAAAGAACATGATATATGAAATCGAGGAGTACAAGGAGATAATAAGGACCATGTACGAAGAAGTGTGATTCTACAAGGAAGATAGAACGAGTGTCCTAGAATTCACAATAAATGTTGAAGTAGTGAGAAAATAGCTCCACATTATAGCCAAAGAAGTATACGTTGGAATACAAATTTTCCATAAGAATGTATCCCATATCATGGAACAACTAAACAAAGATTAGACCAAGTGGCAAGAACATGGAATTTATTATAATCTGAGTAAGTATAGATGAGATGAAGCAATCGGAAGAAGAAAATATGAATGCTATGGAAGTCTTTCCATGAATGACCAAATGGGAAGGAGAACGAAATTATGTTTCTCTGGATAACTATCAACAAGCAGAGGAAAAGTCAACGAGTTAAAAAATTCACTTGGTATATGTGCTAAAATCCATAAGGAAGTCATTATCCTGACCATAAAATGTCATCAACCCCAAATTGGAGATATATACCAACAAAAATCAAATGACAGAGCTCAAGAAAAATTAGAGGAGAACATCCAAGCTAGAGAAATTGCTACTAGAACCCCACTTAGAGTAACCAATGCCTTGATGTATGATCATCCTGTAAATCCAACTAGAGATCAAAATATGATTCAAGCTTTCATGGCCAACATGAAGAGAGACATGAGGATCCTCTCCCAAAACTCAACATCCCATGAAGTTTCTTTAGGGTTTTTGTTGTACCGCAAGATAATTTCTATTTTAGGATATCATGAAGCTTGGGCTTCCTATATTAGAGATAAACACAAAGGATAATCTTAGGGTAAATTTGAATTCAAAAATTGGATACTTTATTTTGTTTTGCAAAGAAGAAAGAAATGGAAACATGGAAGGTGAAGAGTCTTGTAACTATCACTTGGGAGTTCAAGAAGTCCCAAGAAGAAGTTATCAAAGTGAGATATATAAACCAAAGAGTACCTATTTTGAAGGGGCTCTTCAACTCTGCAATTTTTGGAGAACTATATTTTTTTAAGTAATAATGAGAAGCCTTCATGGAAATTTTGACAAAGAGAATTTTTTTTCCTTGATAGCTATTGGATGTGAAATTATTCCAATGAATGTCCAACTATTGTGAAATGTTGTAAGATTACATTTTTCTTGAATAGACTTTTCTTGTATCAATGCATGTCCTTTCACAATATTTTTTCTTCTCCTTCATTATGGTTCCTTCATTATGGTTGGTTCTAAGATGATGAATAGGTAGACATAAATGAGTTAATGCAGTATATTTTTATTTTCATATATTGTTTATGTATGTGTGAACATTCCTAGTCTTTTTAACAACTATATGAATAAAGGATCATATGCCAGGATTAGAGGCATCCTTATATGTTCATTCATTTTATTTATTTCTCCCAAATAGGATAGGATAGAATATATTTGTTTTATGCATTTCACATAGTTTACATATACATACATTGCATTCCCTCATTCCGTCAACCATTCATTCAAACCTCACACCAGTAATGGTAGTCGGGATAAAATCTGGATGGGACTCCCATTTCAAACAATGTGAAATTTAATTGGGACCTCATATTGATTATGCCTGTTTGTCGAAGCGAATTATACCCATGTCAAAAATTTGATTGGTTTGACTATAAATCAATAAATGAATGGTAACTTGGAAATATTGAAATGAAATTGAGATATACACACTGCAATTGTTAAGTGAAAATAAATCTTACTACACACATTGAGCATAAATAAATCACTAAAATAAAAAATAAAGAAACTGATAATGATAAATAGATCAGAAATATACCAGAACAGGGGGTCCTGCCTCTTCTGGAATACGCGGATGAAAGTAAATACAAATCAAAACATCAATTGAACACCATAATTCGGGTCAAACTGTATTTTATTAAGAATTGAAATGTATGTCTCAACAACAATTTAATATCCACACTGTCATAATAATCATAAAAACCAACTATGTATTTCCTATTCATGTCATATTTAGAAATATATAGAGTTTACAATATCAAACCCCATTCTTCAAAGTTTGTTACATCTACAATTAAGCACCTGTGAGCTAGTATATCACGGGGCTTCTAGAATGTGCTAATTTAGTAACAATTATTCCTTTAGATTCAAAAAATTTCAATATACAAAGTAATATATTCTATCTTGTGATTGTTCGTATGACTTTGTCATTCCTAGAATGCGATTGTTGGATCTCACCATCTTCAAACTTGATTTGTTGAAACGATTTCATGAAATGACAATGTATGAAATCATTGACATTGTACAATATTTGGATCATTTCACTACCAGAATCTGATAAATTATTGTTTCCTATCATCCAGAACATAGACAAGTTGTTGTGGTAACTGCTAACACTTGACTTATGAAATCATAGTATGCCTTTTTCTTGACATCTGGTACATGCTGAAGAATCCACTTGGTACTTGGAACATCCTCCACTTGTCAAATTTCACTTGTTGATAGTGCTTCTAGGAGTTTCGATGATTGTTGTGCATGTTCTTAAACATCTTGTAGAAGACAACATTCAATGGTTTATAAATAATTGTTTGATGTTATTTAGGCTATCAATAACTAGGAAAACATTAACAAAAATAATCATTTTACCTTATTTCCTTTTAATTAGATATATCTTACATATGATATGGAAAATTGATAGAAAGAAGGTCATTTTGGCCAAAAAGGTGAAGAAAAGATAAGTAAAATGGACTAGTTAGCAATAAAAAATGGTGTTAAAATGGTGAACCAACTCATAGATGGTGAAGAGGAAGAAGCGAAAGAATTGGTATCACTCAAGAACCATATTTTTTCATGTTTTTTCTTTCATTAACACTCTACAAACTCTTAACATAGAATGATATATAAAAAACAAAAAAGTAACAATGTTGATTTATTCTAGTAGTATCCATAACTTTATTAACTACAAATTTTCCAAATCATTCAATCGCTCTATATATCTAGTTTCAAGTAATGATTGCAGATAGAGGAACCAACAATTTTTTAGGGAAGTGCCATAGTATTAAGCTCTCTATGGGGTATTATTTCTTGGATAGCCCAATTATTATAGTCTAAATGAGTGGTGTTGATGTGGTCATAGGGATCCAATGGTTACATTCATTAGGATTAGTGTCTTTTGATTTTAAGGAACTCTTCATAATATTTTCCTCTCAATGAAAAGAATTGGAAATCATAAGTATCTCGGGGAAACCATCTAAAGTGATAATCTTCAACAACATGACAAAATTGTTAAAAAAGGAAGACCATGGTGTAATTACAAAATTGTTCTTACTCGAGGTTCAAAATTCTAAAACTTGTATTCCCTTGGATATAAAAAGAGTTATCAATAAGCATTACAAGGTATGTGCATATATTCCAAGATATTTCCACTTACTTGAGAGCATGATCATGTTATTCACTTGCAACCAGGAAACCTTCCTCTTAACATAAAACCATACATCTACCCTTATGCCCAAAAGAGTAAGATTGAGCTTATAGTTAAAAAAATGTTAAACACACATAACATTCAACTATACATATGTGACCATTGTTTTCTAATTTTTTTCTTTTTCTTTTTAATGTGACCATTGGTTTAACAAGATTATAATAGAGATATTCTATGATGGAATGGGATTACTATTTTTCTTTAACATTACAAGTTCATGTGATCTATAATAACTACACATAAAAAATTCAACGAAAACATATAACAAAATACATGGAAATGATAAGGTCTTAGTTTAACTATTCTACATTTTGGTCATTTTTGGGGGATATTTTATGTTTAATTTTTCCTCAAATATGACAAAATATTGTTGGATATGTATACTTGAGTGTTTTATTATTTATAATCTGAGTGCCACAAGGTTTTTTCAACACATTGAATTCATTTATGCATTGAAAAATGCAATTTAAACAACAACAAAAAATGTGATTTCGAATAGCTTTATGTCACCCGATTCTGGTGAAAAGAGCCAAAACATAGAATAGTTAGACAACAACAAAGTTATGAACACACTTCTTGTCTTATTAGAATCATTTGAATTCAATACATCATTCAACTTAAAACTTATGGAATATGATACTCATATACTCTTTGTGAAATTGAAGTTGAAATTTAACTCTAAAATTGATGTATTTTCTACTTTTTAAATATTTTGATATTGATGTTTATGTAAAATCTCTATGAATTTTTCTTTGTGAAATTGAAGTTGAAATTTAACTTTAAAATTGATGTATTTTTTATTTTTTAAATATTTTGATATTGATGCTTATGTAAAATCTCTATGAATTTATTTTAAGTAAAGTAGAATTTTTAAAATTATAATTATGCCCATAGACATCCCCTACGGTTCTAGATTATAGAATATTTTAATCACAAATATTACATCTATCGTTAAGATTTAATTAAACAAAATATTCTTAGCCATGTCTCTTTAATGAAAGGTCGTGATCAATTATCAAGGTTCTGATTAAATTTGGATTTTTTCATTAACATGTCCTTTTCCCATGTAGTGAGGTAGCATACATCATTTCTTATTTGAGGTAGCGTACGTTATTCGGAGAACGTCAGAGAGACAGCGTTGTCCAATCTTTTCACTTTGTCCATGTCTATTTCCATTTAAATGAGTGAAAAGAGTGTTTTTAGAGAGACCAAAGAATAGCTATGGTCACAGATTATTTATGAAGAATTGTTATTGCGGTGATTAGGCTGAGGTGGATAGAAAGTAGAAAAAGAGTAAGCCAACAATAGAGGCGAAGGCAAATAGTAGTAGGTGCATCGAGGAAGACTTCCCACATCAATTGGTAATGATATGCTAGATATTTTATGTATGAACCATGTATTGATACACTTCTCTGTTCATCAAGGATATAATTCAATGGAATTTTCGAGAGGATTCCTTGTAAGTGATTGATACACTTGTTTGTTCATCAAGGATATAATTCAATGGAATTTCCGAGAGGCTGCATTGTAAGTGATGTAAATATATTCATGATATCCTCCAAATTTAGAACTCTTTATGCCAGTTTTTCATGCTCAAGTTTATGATGATTACAACAACATTCGTGTTTATTCTATGGATGACATGTGAATTAGATGAAAGTTTCTCTAAGGATAAATGTTCACACTTGACATCACAATCCCTTCCCACTACTTACTCGAGCGAAATTTATTCCATTTGCATGGATGGGTTGAGGTATCATTGGTGGGTTTTCAACAAGAATTATGGAGTGTTATAGCTCTATTTTCCACTCTAGAGAATCATTGAGGACTTACTAGTGTTGTCATGATGAGACATACCTTTTCTCCTTTGGAATGTCTTCTTTATCAAAATTGATGGAGGAGGCTAGGGGATGTATCTATACCTCTAGAAATTAGTGAAATGTGAGTTTAATACAAGTTCTCAAGCTCATCATGTGAGATAAACAACTCACCCAACATTGATATCCTAAAAAATAATCAAGTCTAGAAGGTTCTAGGGGTTGTTTCACCTTGTTAGTGGTGCAAGGAGTGACCAAAAGGTTATGAGGCGAAGAATTGGGTTAACTGGACTATTGAGACAAGGTGATCTAGTACATTTGTCAGGAAGAAGAGGAGATGATCACTAGTTGATTTTCCTATCTCAAATAATGATCTTGGGAACCCGTATTAGACTCAAAGTTCACTAAGTTCTAGAGGTCTAGATACATCCCCTAGACTCCTCCATCAATATATATAAGGAAGGAATTCCAAGGGAGGAAAGGTATGTCATGAAAACACCAGTAGTTTCTCAACAAGTGTTTGGGTGGAAAACATAGCTATAACATGGAGTTAAAATTTATGGTTTTGAGGATCTTCTATGCCAAGACAAGTAAGAAATCCTACATGAGATATTAATATTTTGGGTGCAAATATAAAACCAAATTCAACCATAGTGATCCCGTAGTAAACCAAAGTATTTCCATTTAAAGTAATATTCCATAGTCATCCAAGAGATTTACTATTGCAAACAATGATAAAGCAAAGTCATCCATAGTGATCCCATAGTAAACCAAATTCAAGTAGGGTCACCCATAGTAAACCAAAGTCTACCAAGATCAACTATAGTAAACAAAAGGAAACCATAGAGAACCCATATTAAACCAAAGGAAACCATAACAAACTGTATATGAAATTCAAGCATAATGAATCATATATGAAAGTTAACCATATTGAACCCATAATAAATCAAATTCAACCATAGTAAACCAAACATAAACCAAAGTCAACCATAAGTAAACCATGGTAAATCAAACATAAAATAAAGTCAACCATATGTTGAACATAGTCAACCGTAGTAAACTAATTCAACTAAAGTTAAGCATCGTCAATCATGTTCACCATGTTCAACCATAGATAACCATGGTCAACCATAGACAACCATGGTCAACCAAAGATAACCATTATTAAACATGGTCAACCATATCATCCATAGTCAACATTCTCACCCATGGTCAACCATAGTTAAACATGGTCTACTAAATTCAACCATGGCCATTAATAGTTTAACATATTTAACCATAGTCAACCATGGTCAACAAAATTCAACCATGGTCAACTATAAACAACCATGGTCAAAAGTTGTCAACAATAGAAAAACATGGTCAACCATCGTCAAAGATGGTCAACAAATTCACCCATGGTTAATCATAGTTTAACATATCTAAGCATAGTTAATCGTGGTCAACCAAATTCAACCATAGTCCACCATGTTCAACAACTTTCAACCATGGTCAACCAAATATAACCATAATAAAACATGGTCAACCATGTCATCCATAGTCAACAATAGTAAACATGGTTTTTCATAGTCAACATGGTCACTCGTTGTCAACCGTAGCTAAACATAGTCAACAAAATTCAACCATGGCCAATAATAGTTTAACATGGTCAACCATGATCAACCAAATTCAACCATAGTAGACCATGATTTACCGAAGTCAATCATAGTCAAAGACAGTAACACAATCAACTATGGCTAACTGAAGTCAATGTTGGCCAAACATAACCAAACATGGTCAACCATAGTCAACCATGGAAAACCATAACCTAACATGGTCAACATGATCAACCATATCAAAACATCATAGATATTCCATTATTAATTATGTTGATATTTTAATTCACAAATCTACTAATCCTCCCCAAAGTCGATTGCAAGCTAGCACAAGTACATAATTAAAAGTGGTTGATAGATGGTGGTCAATGCCATTAATTTGAAAGGTGGAAAATGGTGTTGATCGACATATATCAACCACATGATTAAAAGTCGTTTATATTTTAAAATTATATTGATATTTTATATTGTTACTTCAATCATACTTAAACATAGTCAAGCATTGTTGTAGAACTTTAAACTATGTAAATATTTTTGAAACCTCCAAAGTCTTCGAAATATTTACACAGTTTACTTCCAGGAAGTTCTACAACAATTATGACAAATTGTGAAAACATACACACTCAGATAGTCAAACATAATCAACCATGGTCATACCTAACCAAACATGGTCAATCCTAGTCAAGCATGGTAAACCATAGACAAAGTGGTCAACCATACTAAAATATCATAGATATTTCACTAAAATTATGTTTATCTTTTAATTCACAAATATTTACATAGTTTCCTTCCAAAAATTTCTACAACAAATATGATAAACTGCGAAAACATACACACTAGTCAAATATAATCAACAATGGCCAACCAATGTCAAGCATGATCAACCATAGTCAAGCATGGTAAACCATAGAAAAAGGTGGTCAACCATTGTCAACCATACTAAAATATCATAGATATTTCAATAAAATTATATTGATATTTTAATTTACAAATCTACTAATCTTGTATATGTGCACACAACCACATAATTAAAAGTAGTAGATATATGTGGATCATCACCATTTTCCACATTATTTAACTAATAATGAAAATTGTTGTATATCAACCACTTTTAATTGTATGGTTGTGCTAGTAATCATATATTAGAGTTGGAATTGTCTTATTTTTATTTGACCAAGAATTTCCTTTTTCATGTTTTATCTAAAATTTACCATTCAAGAATGAAATTTTGATACAAAATCATTATTTTTTAATTAATTTTGTTTTACCTTTCACTAACAAAAATTTACCTAAACCCATGGATTGGGTTGCAGGGACGTAAGAGCATGGGAGGACAATACCTTGGGGAGAGCGCACACTTGTCCTCCTCATGACCATCCCTCAAACATTTGACTCCTCCTCCTTCTCAATTAATGAATGATTCCAATGCGACTTGTTGGTTCTGGTTAGTCAGTGTCCTTCCCTTGCATGATCATAATTTCCCTCATGCTTCCCTGGATTTTTGAGCTCTACGAGATCATTATGGAAATTCATTAATGTTTAATGGGTGTCATCTAGACCTCACCTATCCATGTTTGCTCCTTTGGTTTTATTCACCCCCCTCCTTGGTTAAACCCTCTGTCTCCTGCTTCTATGTTTTTTATTTCTCTATGCCCTTACTTTCATCCTCTATCTTCATTGACTCCCCCCTCTTCATATGCTCACCTCTAGTTTTCCCTCCAGGATTCTTATCCTTTTATCTCTCTCTTCCTAAAGCATGGAGGCTCTAGTCATCGATCTAGGGTTGTCATCACATGTTTTTTTTTTTCCATATCCTACTCAGAGGAAAATGATTTAGCTATAGACTATCAAGTTCATACTCCCCTGATGTTCAAGTAGATCTTGATTTAGTTGAGGCAGATGTGGGAGGCTTACACCATTTCATTGAGGATGATGTTTTCAATGCAGACATTTCTCCATGTATTCCTGACCCAGGGTCCTCTCATTTGTAGGAATCAAAATACTATAAAATAGTCGATCTCTACTAGCATATGAAGATGCTCATGGGAAAGGTGTTGGTCGAACGTCATGAGACCCATTCAAGAATTCTTCTTCAACGATATGTTGTTCAGCTTCAAATTAAGCTCTTGGATCACACAATCAACATGTTCCCCAAGACAATTGCAAACATGGACCTCACAAAGCTATTCTTTMCACAACTCTAATTTCCAGTTAAAGATGGCCATCCTCCYTAGGTCTATATTTTTCTTATGATTGTTTTGTTAGTATTTATGTTTTCTAGAATYAGAGGYAGGGAATCTCCAACCCCTCCTCATGCTATACATTAGGGTTTTAGACATGTTACACTCAACCTTAATGATTAAGCCCTCATTTTTTAGCATACAATAATATGYAGTTTAAGGTTTATTATGCTTCTTAAGACAATCTTAACARACAAAGTCCTCTTTTGTTCCTGGTTTGGTTTCCAATCCAAGAGACTAGCAACTTAGTTATTGTACATAATTTTTCAAGMTAATATTTTGGTTTGTTTGCTAGCATGTCTATTACATATTGGTTTGGTTTCCAATCYAGGAGACTAGCAAATTAGTTATTGTACATAATTTTTTCAAGCTAATATTTTTTGTTGTTGTTTGCTATCATGTCTATTACCTGCGAGACTAGCTTGTGGTCTAAGACACCGTGATMTAGGGGCACCTAAGCTRTCAAAATCACTCTAAGATCATACCTGACCTAGGATACACCAATCCTTAACATGGATGGACATTTTTGGATGTCTCCTCCCCACTAGTGCAAGTTTTGTCTTATAAAATGAAACCCTCGAAATCCAATTGCATTAGAGAGATTTAAGTTTTTTTAGGATAATATGAAATAGTGTAAATAATTTTAATAGAGCAAACTTTCCCATTGAATAAATAAAATATTTCAATATCCACTTTAACTAAACTAATCTTATATGGATGAAGCTTTCTACTTCTCCATATGAGAGAGAGGTGTAATTTATTCAATGATAACACATGTCATTTAAAAAAAATATTAGCAACAAATATTAGTAGAAAGTGTAATGTACCAATAACAACTTTATATGTGTGTGTAAAACAACTAAAAGAAAAAAAAAATTAATGGTCAAACATTTGAATGTTGGGTTGAGTGTGAGGGAGATGTGTAATTCCTTCTGTGATCAATATGAATTTAACAAGTGGCATATATACATCTCTTAAGAACAAACTTACATCTATCTTAACTCTAAACAGGTTTGCATATCAAGAAATTTAGCATCTCTTAGCCCGTGATAAATCCATAGTTAAGATGGATTTATGTTGTTTAATTGTCATATGTACCTAAAAACATATATATAGACTTCTCTAATGTGGCAATACAGACATATACTATTGTTTTTGATTTGTTAAAACTTATTAATGTGATAAATTTTGTTATTGAAATGTCACACACACACATATATATAAGATAAAAATTTATCTAGATAATAATATATTTTAAATTTTATTATCTATTATCTATTGGAATAACAATACTATATTAGACTTGAACAATAGTGAAGAGATCAAATAAACTAATTATAACAAAGGGACCAAGGTTGCTCGATACCAAGCGGCGGCGACAGAGAAGGCGAGGGTTCGATTTTAGGGCTTTGACCTAGTCCTGCAGCTCTCCACAGGCCCGTTGTCCTCCTCCCGACCCGATCCAGGCATCAAGCGCGCTCTGGGCAGTCCCCAATGGCGTCTGTGAAGTTCCTTATGGCCGCACCTGAGGCTGGTGCGCCCCCTCTCGTGGCTGCGTCCTCCATGGCGGCCGGCGCCTCCCCTGCTCCTGCACGCGCCTCTTCAAACGCCGGTGCCAATCTCGACTGGGGTTGCCTGCCCTCAGATCAGGGTCCCCCTTTGGGCCAAGCGGGACGGGCTACTTTCAAAGATATTTCTTCCCTTTGCGGGGGTTCTTCAGCTCCAAATACTTCGATTGTTGAAGCCCTGGCAGTTTCTATCCAGTTGCCGAAGGAAGTACTGGAGTATTCCTCTCAGCTCAACAAGTTCGCCCTGGTTTGCAGGTTTAACGACTTTTGGCCGAATCTGGTTGCTCTTCGTTCCTGGATCGACTCCGAATGGTCACCGCTTCTTGTGGGTGAGATTACAGTCTGCCCCCTTGCGAAGGGTTTTTCCACAGCTATCTTTGATTCTTCTGATGAAAGAGACTTGGTTTCCAGCTCCGGGCCGTGGTTCTGGGGCAGAGTAGGGCTATCCTTGCAGCCGTGGACCCCAGACTTTGATCCAGCCATGGTCTCTATTTCTACTGCTCCGGTCTGGGTGCGTCTCCCGTCACTCCCCCTGCACTTCCGGGGGGCCAAAACTCTTGAAGCTATCGGAAATGGCATAGGGAAATATCTCTGCAATTGCCCTGAAGCTGCCCCAGTCAA
>JZKD02S1622285.1:111383-132797 GCA_000966675.3 Picea glauca | reverse complement strand
CTAAGATAAGAACAAATTCTCACGAGCTCCATAGTGAAACTGAGCGTTGGTCAATTCCTAAAATGGCATGGCATGAAAGAGTGTGTCACCTTTGTGACATTAAGAAGGTTGAAGATGAAAATCGCTTTCTCTTAGATTGTCCAGCCTATACCCATATTAGATCTCATTTGCAAAATATTGATCACACTACCAACCTTCCTAACCTCTTAACTCAACAAAAGTATGACGATCTTGGAAAGCTTCTCTTAAAGTTTTTCGAGCACATAAACAAAATTCTAAAGAATCACAAGTAATCACTTACCCTCTTAAGGTCCGATAGACCAATTAGGTCTTAGTGGACGTTAATCATCATCATCATCATCACATGAGACTGAGTAATTTATAGAATATTATAATATTGTACCAAGATTTATAGTAATTTATATAATGTTATAATATTCTATAAATTACTCAATCTTATGTATATGACGAAATTGTTGGGTACAAAATGTATATCACGGAACAGGCTGGACATGAAAAATGAAAAATGTGAACCCGTGATTCTGCCAACCCACGACTCCGTAATTGTTGGGTTACATGGGTTATGTATTAAATATTTCATGTACTATCAAACTTAGATACTAGGAACCTTTGTTGATGTACCAAACATTAATATTTTTTTATAAATTTCAAATAAAACTAATTCGGGAATACTAAATTTTGCATGGATACCACATGTACTGCAACTTGCAACCCACACATTTACTCCGATTCCAACCTGGCAAGGACTACGCTTCCATGCAACACTTGTTAAGGTTGCAACTTTTTCGAAGTGTTAAGAGGCTTTAATATTACCTTGGAATTTATTTTCTAGTAAGTTAAACCAGTATGGAAATACCTAACATCTTTAAACTTATGTAAAACAATGTTCTCTTCAATAATACCTAAACACAACTTGATGTAACTAGCACAACCATATTAATAAAGTGAATGATATAAGTGGATCAATGTTATTTTCTACATTTCCAATAAATTGAAACTATATCATCACTCTATTTATTTTTTATTTCATCAAATTTCAACAAAAATATTGTTTACCAACTATTACATACAACCCATACCTTCAAATCTTAACTTTAAAAGGAAAGGAAACTTTGAACCTTCACGTCTTAACCTTAAAAGTAATATCTTTAGGATAATGCAAATTAGTTTCTTAATATAGTGTTTATAATGGAATTGGTAAAGAATTATTACATCTGCTCCATTATTATTATGACATCTTAACTAATATCTTTGAAAGTAATATCAACCCTAGCTAGAAACCTTAATGTTTAATTTGTTATATATTACTTGACTTTAAGTTGACTATAAAAATATGCTAAGGGAATATTTATTAGTATGTTCAAAAACTTTCCAAAAACCTTAAGTCTCTTGAGATTCATAATGCTCCCCAAGAGAGTATTTATTTAGCTTCACAGCTCCACCACAAAAACATGCAAAACCACATAAAATATTGGAGAAGAAAAGAAAAAGATATATCTAACAAAATGGAAAAAGAAAAGAAAAAGATGAGACAAAATGGAAAAAAATCAATATGAGAAAATGGATGATATTAAGAGAGTATTTTTTTGGTTTCACCTCACAAACTCTCCCTACAAACCCTAAAGTTATTGACAATGATCATGCTCCCCCTAAGAGAGTATTTATTCGGCTTCATTGCTCCAGCTCAAAGCCACATAAAAGGTTGCAAAAGAAAATAAAAAAGATCAATACATGACAACATAGAAAAATATCATTATGAGAAAATGGTTGTTAAAGAAAAAAAACACTATGAAGAATCATCTTTATCGCTTTGAAAATCACAACGCCGATTTCTAAAAGTGCATGACTACTAAGTCTTCAACCCGCCATTTTTCACCAAACATCCATTTCCGCTTTTCACCTAGTACTAAGTCTTATCACTTTGAAAAATCTCATCCAAAATGCGGTCCGAGATAAACAAAAAAAAATTAAAATTTCATTAATGAAAAATCTCAACTACAACCACATAAAATGTTGCATAAGAAAAGAAAAAAATCTGTATGACAAAAATGTACAATATAAGAAGCTCTATATATGTTCATTACTCATTTTGCAATGACTTATGTTACTGCATACATTTTAGTCTTTTATTTTTAATTTCCTCCATAGGCCAAAACCTATCATGGCTCTAGTCTATATCGCACAATTTTCTTTCAAATCGTTCCTGCAAAAATCATTCATCGGTTTGGTTCTACGTATGAGCATAAGGCTATCCATAGAGCAACTCCAAATCTTTGAACGTGTAAAGGTGAAGAAAATCTATGACATCTTCCACAAACATGACTTTAACCATTGATGTTTCGATGAAGATGTTGTACACAGAGGAATAGGTGATTATCATTTGAATGTCTTATGGGGTAATTCACTACAAATTTATTGTGTTGCATATTCCTTCTTTTGTTCGGAGTTATTGGGATATTGTTGTCCAATTTACCCTAACATGTATTGGAATGTAGCGTGGGCATAACAATTGTGGGCCTTATGACCCGGTAAATAACCGAAAGGATACCACTTGGTAAAGAAGAGGAAGTTGATGGTGCCCCAATCACTCCACCTGAGGAATAGTAAAAAACTTAAACGCATTAAAAAACCTAAATCTAAAGTGGGAATTAATAATTGGATTAACTATTATTATGCTAATCACCCGCCATTTTTAATGACGTAAGGACATGTTTTGTCATGCAATAAAGCTAATGGTTAAAATCATAGTGCTTCATTTATTGTTACGATAAAGAATATTCAAAGCATATGAAATCATGTACATTAAAATCCCAAATGTAATTAAAATCCCATTAAATTTGCCCATTTCCAATAGATATATGCATATTGACATAATTAATTTTGTCCTTGTAGATTGTTTGATTATGATCTCATTATTCAAGTTTGGTCACGAGCTTAAGTATCAATTTGTTAAAAACATTAGGATGACACTCTGTGCCAACAAAAAAATTGTTAATATTATGGTAGCTCTTTCAGAGGTGAAATGTGGAGGTCAAATCTTTAAATCTAGTTTGTTCAAAATAAAATAATAAAAAATGTTATATCCGTTCCAATTTGTATTATTATGATCTTATGTTTCATTTCTTATGTACATAGGTGTTTTATATGTTAAATCTTGAATATTATGATCTTACAACATTTTAACCCTTACCGATAAATGCAATCCCATAACTCTTGTCCACTTGGTAAACAATTGGCCTTTGCGAGTGAGACTCTTTCTTGTTAAGTTCTATAATGAAAGTAGCTAGAAGTTCTTAGAACAATGTTTCGATATTTTTGTTATGCAAAATTGATTTTATGATTAATACTATTTTAATTGACGCATCATAAAAATCATTCCAAAGAGAATAAAAAGGACATACTAGCCTTTAAATTTTTTGGTCACGCAGAGTGGCCTATTTTTCCCTTGCTTCAACCATTGTAGCTACATAGTTTGAATACCTAGCAAAAAGGGTGGAAACCAAATTTTAGTGGATGAAAGTTTGTTCCTTGTATAAAAAGTTTTGTCACCTAATTCGAGAGGGGATTGCCAATACCTTCTTGTGAGTCTAAGTATGGCAATTCTTTCTAAAATTTCTACATATTATCTTATTATTTTTATATGGTCAAAGAAATAATCTAGTTGGGTTTGTAGCATTTGTTTTTCTTTTTTTTGAAAAATATAACATGTATTACTTCAAATAAATATAACATGTATTACTTCAAATGTAATGTACATATCAAGCTTTCAGATATTATGGGCCTAAAAAAAAGTATTCAATGAAACTATTGAGATATGTGGAGTTAATTTATACTATATATTTTATAAGTAAAAGTGATATCATATAAAACTACAGATGTGGAAAAAACATGTCTTATATTTCGAAAAAAATAAACTTGTTGAATTTGTAACATTTGTTTTCCTTCTTTTTGAAAAATATAACATGTATTATTTAAAAAGATTCATATATTGGTTTGAAAAATATAACATGTATTATTTCAAAAAGATTCTTATATCGGTTTCTTTTGAATTTGTTAAATTTTAAGTTTTTAATTCACATTTAATTTAAAATTGTAAAAACATATTAATTTGGGAGATTAGTTCACAATAAAACTTATGTGCACCTATTCATATATCATGAAATTATTTATGGATTGGAGTCTAATTTTTATTAGAATAATTGAGAACTTTATATCAAAATTATTTTTATTGTAATTTAGAAACAAGGTAAGTGGTTATGTTAGCTAGCATACATCATATAGAAAATATAATAAACAAAATTGTAATTCAAAATTATTGTTTCATATTTTTGGTATTTTTCCTTTTCAAAGGAGTCATGTAACATTCTCGGCCAACACGAAGAGTGGGTAATGCTACCACAGGAAATATATACTTATATGATATATAACATGCATTTTAATAGAAATAAAACACATAACATAGAGTTACTACTACCATACAGATTCAAATGTAATAGAAAATAATTCATATACACAACGAAATACATAATAACATTCAAGCATCATAGACATGCATAACATATATAAATTAAGAACACGCTGATACTTATATTTTCAACTAGAGTAACACCACCAACTACGTTCATACTTTCCATGAACCTCCCAGCCATAGACCACACTTCTCATCATGCTCAGCAGTGGGTCACCCCCGAGGTGGGACTAAGCTCCACCCATGGCAAGGGAATCCTAGACTAGGCTCATGTTATAGAAAACTGCACAGTGCAAACAGAAGGATTCTCTCCAGGAGCCTTCTTACGCCCACTACTCAATGACTCTCATTCCCCACATGCTTGTTCCACCCGGGAGTATACACCTTCTCTGTCACACAGTCCATCGGCTGCTTCACCTCCCTCTCAGGGTCTCGACAACGAGCCAGATCAGGAATTTTCAGAGCTCCGTAGCTGGTGTTAGACTCTCTCTGGGAGAAAGCCACTTCCCAACAAACTCTCTCACCAGGAGTATTCTTACACCCACTATTCACGGACTCTCATTACCCACATGCCTGTTCCACCTGGGAGTATACACCTTCACTATCACACAGTCCATCGACTGTTTCACCTTCCTCTCAGTGTCTCAGCAACAAACCAGATTAGGAATTCTCAGAGCTCTGTAGCTGGTGTTGGACTCTCTCTGGGAGAAAACCACTTCCCAGAAAACTATCTCACCTGGAGAGAGCTTCTCATAGGCTTGGAAACCTACCTCTTCTACCACGGGCCTGAAAACCCGCTTCTTCAACCAGTTCAACTCAATTCCCGCAAGGTGAGGACAAAAACCATTGGTCAATACAACTCATGAAAACATAAGGCAACAACCCAAAACGGTTAAGGTATGAACTCGAATCTGCAAGGAACAAATGGCGACAACAAGCCACACTCAATCAAGGATCTACGTGGCCACAACAACCAACATTTATGACACAACACGACATAGACAAATACGGGATGATTGGGCTTCACAGAATACACGGCTCAATCCACGTGTTCTCACTGTGCACGGGTATGCAGAGACAGACGCAGAGGAAAAATGATTTAGATGCCCTAGATCCCTGGGAACTCAGGTGGAGGATGACAGAATGAGAGAGTGAACCCCAACATGGCTGATTTCTTCAACTTTAACTACATGCGCCAAGGTCGACACTTGTCTTCCTAGAGTTGCATGCGTTTCCTTTTGCATACATTGCCTCTCCCAGAACTTAGGATAAAAACATGTCTTTTACACAGCTTTGGAATAATAATAAATTATTATTCTCAAGGACTTAAGCCCGTAAGCTTAGCCCCTCTTTTCAACCTTTCAGATCCCTTTCCCTTACCCACCTTGTGGAAGCTTAGTCTCCCATAACTCTTTCTTCGTGGTCGGTCTACACGCAGCGATGATTATATTTTATTAATGATTTTTCATAATTACATATACAAAACAAGCTCCTGGCCTTTAACACTTAGGCTCTCTAGCCTAATAAACACATAAGACCACCAACTTATATACACTTGGCTCACCATCCTATAAACATGATTATGCTACATAATATTATTCGGGCACATTCTTGGGGTATTACAATCCCCTCCCCTTATTTTTGCAATGTCCTCAGTGCAACTCTTTACACAACATCAATAAGATTTCAAAATATTAAAAAATATGCAGGTATTCTGCCCACATAGCATCCTCATGTTCCCATGTCACATCCTTAGGACCGTATCAGGTCCAATGGACCTTTACAAGCCCTATGGCTTGATTCCATAGTTGTTTTCTCTTCCGGTCCAATATGCACACATGATGCACTTACAAGATGTCTTCTTGCTATACCTAAATCAAATTTCAATCAATAACATGATTAGCATTGGGTATATATTTCTTAAGAAATGAAACATGAAACACATTATGTATAGTCATGGATGCAGGTAATGCAATCATATATGAAATGTATATATATGTATATACAAACAATTCTAATATCATTATAACCTGTATACAACATACACAACATACAATAAATAAGGAATTGATACTTATATTTTGATTGAGAATACCTTCCACATCAACATGGTCTAGACCAAGGTACCAAACCTCAGCAATACACCAACCAATGGTCTCTCCTCCCCACATGCATGTCCCACCCCAAGAGTGTACACCTTCATTGTCACACAGTCCATCGGCTGTTACACCTCCCTTTCCTTTGGATTTAGCAACAGGTCAGACAAGAAGTCTTAGAGCATCGTGGCTCAAGGAGTTCCAACTGCCCTCAAAGGTATCCAACCAACATCTTCCCGAGATACTCTTTGTAGTAAACATTCCACTTTAATCAACATCATCTCATTTGCATCGCCCACATGTAGTTATCATGAGGAAAGATAAAATAATTTGTTTAGGAACTCCAATTAGTTCAAAAAGGAATTCAACTTTTTCTCCAAAAAATGAAATTCCATTTCATAATTCATCTTGTCTGTTGCCATATTATGAATGCATCCATCCTTGTGGTTTTCCAAAGGCACCAAACTGCATACCATTTTTGTTGTAATGCTCCATCTTACACACAACCAACAAATTGTCAATATTTGTTGTACATCATATTCAATTGAAATATGTACAAAATCTTATGCGGTGATCTTAGAATTTCCTGCACCTAGCAATTCAGTCACAATTTTCCAACAATTTAATAAACTAGAACGACTCATCATTCTATGCTTATGCATGTTCACAGTAATATCTGTAAGTTGATTAATTCTTTTTCTGAACAAGAAAATTTTCTATAGTCAATGCTCATATGACTACTTGACGTGAAACTTTCCTGTTGCAATGTCTAGCACCTCCCTGAAATGTCCTCAATTTCATGAGTTAACAACATTTCAGTTGTTAGTAACAATTATTTTCATGCAATAATATATATGCATGGACTTAAAAAACTCATTCAACTATTTCTTTTAATACACAATTCTATCACTTACTATGCATGAGTGCAATTCTCAATGCATGCTTATTCAATGCACCTTTCATTGAATTACATAATGCTCTTCATCTCAGTCATGTATCTCACCATCCATAAGTTGGAATTCTGGCCAATGTCTTGACACATTCTCCACACACTTCCTATTGTCTTCCCAATTAATTGGATACCTTCCTTTTCGACCTGAACACTACACCAAGAATATATTCCTGTGGTGTTCATTAGTGTTAGCAAAAAGGTTGAAGTCCAAGTTTTATTTAAAGGTAGGAACCTTTTAGTACATGTGTGGCTCATAACCTTTCCATATCCATACCTCGCCATATCCAACCATGTCCTGGTCTCATACATGACTAGCTTACTGGCATTCATTCCTATAACAAGTTCTTATCTTTTAATTCTTTGGTTATTACGCCATAACCAAATTAACATGACATTCTATTATATCAGTGTGTGCATTCAGAAGCTAAAAGATTTGAATTAATACAATACTCCAGCCTTTACAACATCCAGTGGTATGCACTCAATAATATAATCACGTGATTTTATAAAATAACTCTAGTTGAGGAAATTCTTACCTAAATTTCCTTTCAACAATTATGCAAAAAGAGTAATAAAAAATTATACCTACATGACTGCCATTAATAAATTTTATACTACCTGAAATTCTGATGGAAGTAGAAGCTTTCATGCTTCTTTTATCAAACTTATAGCCAACACTTTAGCTCTCTATTTCTTCTCTTTTTCTAAAACAACATCACCAACAACACTTTCAAACATGCAAGCATTCTTTCCTCTGGCTGACCCAACAAGCCATAACATACTTGTTGTCACAGAAATTGCAACAACTTCTTTCTCCCTATAAAACTTTTCCTTGTTGAACCAGAAGTCGTTGATTATTCCCATATTCTTGAATCTTCTTGTGCTCTCATTGTAGTCATTGTACATGACTATTTATTCCCTGAGCACTTTCGACGCAGTCCCCCTACCTCAGCAGGGTCTGTTGACCTCCAGTCAAAGGATATTTCAATATTCTAAGTCGAATTGACTCTTTTGACTCATGATTGAACCCAAAAAAATTATACACAGGCCCCCTTTTCTCCTTTAGGCGCAGGTCCTCATAGACCTACATGCTTATTTCTGCATGCTTCCAAAACTCCAAGTTTCAAGCGCTAGCCCCTTTTTCATTATCCATTTCTTTCATATGACTATGGGCTATGACCTCATGGAAAACTGTGATTGCAGGCGTGAGCAAGAGTGGTTTTAGGCCAACCTGCTTTTCTCCCAGCAACTCACCTCCAGCTTCCATGCATCACTATTTTAAAACCATGGTATAAGTTGCGGCCCGCTCTCATACGTTTAACATCCGAGCAAGTTCTGGCCTCGTAATCCAGCTCATCCGTCAATCTCCAATCCCTTGGCAATGATCTGTTATAAACGACTTCTATGTATATCCTCTTTTACACCTTCTTTCCTCCTTCCACATGTGATCCCAAATCTACACGATCTGTCAACACGTAGCTCCCTTCCAAATCAATGGCTATGGTTGATTCTGAATCTCTAGCCCTTGGGAGGTTCAAATCTCAACTATCTACATTTCCCCGTATGAAAATATTCCGAAGTTGAAGATGTAATAACAACTTTCCTCAACAATCGGACGACTCTAATTAACTCCGACTCTTCGGCCTTTGGGAGTTCTCACTTCTCCACACACACAAATCTGCAGAGTGAATTTCCCCAGAGTGACAGATCTTCTGCCACACATCCTCTCCAAATCAACGACCCTGATTCTCTTCGGAACTTCGACTCTTTATGACCAATACTAGATCAATGGTCCTTCGAACTCCTCCTGAATCAATGATCTAGATCTCCTTTGGGACTTCGACGCTTTCATCCTCTGCTTTCCTCCGGAGTGCTCCGTACCCAGAGTTCTAGATCTAGTGCCACATGTCCACTTTCAAATCAACGACCAAGATTTACTTCAGTTGTTTCTCCTCCTCCTTGTCCACAAACTTCCAAAGGTGTGGATCTTACACCACCTATCCTCCTTGATGATGGATGGTTCCAAACCACTTTGGGACTTCGGGACTTTGACAAGTCTGCTTCTCCTGCACACATAAGGGTTAATTCGCGTGCGCTTACCTCCAGATCCAATGGTTGTTGGTCCTTCACGCTCAAATACAACAAATGGGATATGTTCCTCTCCTTTGCGCTTCCTTTGTTCTCTTGGATGTTGATCTAATGATCCAGTCTCTTCCCCACAACCAATATGAAAGATTTTGTCGCTCCCCCTCTTGATCTTTTGACTTCTTCTACCTTGGAAGATTTAGTCAGTTTTCAAAGGCTTCGACCATTGAACTTTTTCCTGCGAGTCTGCCTCCCTGAACTCATCTTCACTCTCACAAGCATTATCTCTTCTAATCTTTAAGACTTAGAATGATTCAGTCTCCCACACACTCCTTACATTATCTCTTATGAGCTTTTCGATTTACTCAGTCTCCTAAGGGTCTTGACCCTTCTGTTTCCTTTCAAAGGAAAACTTTGTGCCCCCCTAGAAACCTTCTACTCAAAGCACACCTTGCTGAGCATTTTCTACAGAGTGTTCAACAGCTATGTGAGTATCTTCCTCTGATAATCTTCTCCTTGAACTCGAAAAAGAGTTCTCTCTATGCACACTTTCACTCGCTCGATTCCTTCCTGGCAGAGACCTACATAATTCTCAATGACTCTATCTCTCTCTAAAATCAACATGGAGTTCTTCTTGTGCACTCCTTGCACTTCTTGATCTGAAATCAGGAGCGATAAGTTTCCAATAATTGGTTAATTATGTCACTCCTTCAAAAGGGTTAGTAATAGATTGTTTTTCTTGAGTGATTTGCAATTAAAGGTAAAGTTAAAGTCTATGTTCTTGAATTCGAAGTGAATGAAAATCTCTTTAGTCTTCCTTATGTGCAATATGTCATTCATTCTTTTAACATCCTATGTACGGAAATTCATGGAAAAACAACATAAGAACATAACACATATAATGGATAAGACACTTCACTTGATAACGAAGTAACCCTTGCAGTGGGCTACCTCTCCAGGTCATGGTCCAAAGCTTGACTGCTTTATTCTTTTTGATGTAATGATGTCTCTCCTTTACAAGTTGTAAGGCCAAAGTCCCTCTTCGGTGACGACAATAAGAGATCAGAATGTGATTAGGAATGTATCAGCTTTACAAGTTCTACTCATGAGGCATTCATGATGCTGACATGGAAATCATTACCACATACTCAATACATAAAAAGATGAATAAAATATGACCCCCATCAACATAAATCCATCAAAATCCTTAAATCTGTTGCTCATATCCAAAACATAAATATGCAGTCCATACAAAAGATCTCAAAACCCATGAGAATCAGAACTGCTTCGTTGGCCACTTGTCATGCAAGTGCCACAATTTATCTGTCACATATAACAGATTGATTTAATGTGAAAGAAGATAATAAACAAATTGATAGAAGGAATAAGTTCATCTTTCTGCCTTGCTACAACCTCTCTCTGCTCCTTAAGACCTATAACACACATGCTATGCTGCAACATTTAATGACAAAACAACATAATGAAAATCATGCTTACATTGGATTCTTCATAGATTAGCTTGTTGATTTGAAGCTCTACTACAAAAACAAACCTTGTCATTAATTTCGTGTTGTCGAATTACCCAAAATCGTCAAATCATTTCCATCCGAGTCAGACACTTTTAGGCCCAAGAGACACCTTTGCCTCGGTTATCGTGCCAGTTCCTTTGAAATAAATGACTCATTTTGGAATTAATTTGCTGAAATTTTTCTCAGATCAGAAAAATAACACCACCACTATGTTCATGGCATCATTTTACCTAAAAATGATTGTCTCCATGCCTCGATTTGAGTTGGGCACTTTCAGACCCAAGAGGCATCTTCACCTCGATTTGCATGCCAAAATCCATATAGTTAGTATGAGTATGTACCAAGCCATACAGTCTGTACCAAGTTGTACGGGCACACTTCAATCTCATGCTCGGAGTTTTTTGCCAGCCTGTTCAAACTCTAAGCCGGAATGCCCTTCTTGTACAAATTCTTAGGCAGTTGAGCATTGATGAGGTTGTTGGCCAAATAGTTGGAAGATCTAAGTTTAGTACATTGATTGGAGGAAGTACCGAGGTTGAATCCAATGGGCCTCCCCATTTTGGTGAACAACTAAAACCGTTTTGGCGCATGCCCCCGCTAAATTTGGCAGGTGACCACTAAACTGGCGCAATCGGCTAAATATAGTGGAACTGCCACTAAAATGGCGGTGAATTTGGCGGATATGCTAACTATATCTAGCACATAGTTAGGTTCCCCTAAATATAATAGTCAGTTGAATGAGCCTCCAAATATGGCGGAATCGTCCCAGATTTGGCAGTCCATTTTAATATATTTTTTTTCAAAATTTGGTCGCTGAGCCTCCTTGTGTTTTTTGAGGGTGCCAAGTGGTTCCTCCCCATTGGGCCACGTAGCCTCCATTTATTTTCCCACATGTACATGTTGATGTCATGTTGGACACGTGGCACCTTCTATGTGGTGCCACGTTGCGTCACCTGGGGTGCCACGTGGCACTTTTTCATTGGTCCATGTGGTGCCCTAAAAAGGACAAATTCAAGTGACACATGGTAGCCTCTGGTACTACCACATGGCATGATGATGTCATCATGATGTCATCATGACACATGTCACTCTCTTTGCCTTCCATGTAAGTTGTACAGATGCTAACGTCAGTAGTACAGATGATGACTCATCCTTGCTGAGCGGTTTGTGCTGTGGAAAGTTTGCGATGTTCTCTTCGCGATAATTCTATTTCAATTGAATTTTGGGAACTTTTATTTTTTCCCTTTTTTTGTCTGTTGAAGCCATTCTGGGCATCCTCGGTTGCTTCTATGCATTCTGGGACACTTCTAAAACTTCTTTGATGTTCCCTAGATCCATCTGGATCACTTCTGTTGATGAAGGTTCAACGATATCTCTCCTGAGCTTATCTAAGGTTAACTTACCTCTGCCAACGCAGTCCCTGCGGACAATGTTCACTGCTTGCACTCAAAAACTCAAAGAAGAGAAATAATTGAAACTTATTCAATACTTCACCAGTTTATACATTCAAACCAATATGATTTAAGAAAATGTTTAGATTTCATTTTCTTCCCGAGCTCTTCTCTGCTCTATAATCATTTTCGGTCACTATCCCCTTTCTCTCAGTCCCCAATCCATGTGATCACGGGCCATGAACAAGTGCTAGATTACTAGGTTCTTACTCGGGCCTTCGGCTTCAGAAGTTTTCAAAGCACCACATAACAATCTCTCGGAGTTCTGGATTACCGAACTTGCGAAGTAGGGTAGATCATTAGTCCACGTCTACCTAACATCCAATGAATGACACTCACTATGGAAATTTAGGAGTCTGAGTCCCGGGACTTCGGGACTTCGGAGCTTCAGAGGATCTTGCATCCACACATCCAAACTGTTAATCTCTGAACATTCTGAATCACCTTTGGTGATGCCATTACATCACATCATTGAGCACTCTCCCAATTGCGGGGGCATGAAATGACGGTTTGGAGTAACCTACCTTTCATCTCACAATCCTTCTGACGCTAACACGCAACCCCTCAGTGAAACCGTGGTTTTGATTGCGAGACCACCTTGGATAATTAACTTTCGTGCAACTTGGGTCCCCGTAATGCCTTCTGGTTTTCCATCCTGATGTATCTTGATCAATGCCAGTGTGGGTCCTCTGACCTTTAACTTCATTACGTAACCTCAAGCCCCACTAACCCTACTCATATAGGATGCCACATGGAAGAATACTAGCGGTTGAATTGTGGCCCAATCAGATGGGTGTCACACGTCACGTTCCATATGGAATTTCAATCTTCCATGGGTTCGAAACCCATTGACACATGGCACACATCCCATGTGTCCACATCCATACAAGTGATGTCATCATGAATCACTACTTCAGATCATCGAGAGCTTTCGCCCTTCACTACTACGTTTGACCTTTTAACATTGGATTGATCCAATTGTTGAGCTCTCCTCTCTAGATCTACAGTGTATATCCACTTTGGAGCTTCGGGCTTCGACCCTTCTCTTTTTTCTGGCATCAAACTTCACTGAAGTCGCGAAGTCCGAAGGGTTTTCGGTTGAACTCCTCTACACCTTCCCCAGAATTGAGGGTCGTAAGGGATTTCCCTTACTTCCAAACAGATCCTACGGCCCAGAAAAAACTCTATTACTATATGGATTTCCAAAGGAATTCACGGCTAAATGCCTCGCAACATTACCAGATCTGACGGACATGAATGATTTTCCTTCTCCTAAACATATCCTAAGGTCCACATTACTCTGCGGCTCGATACCACTTATGTCATGGTTTTACGACACCGCTACTCATCCTAAGCTTCGTAACATGACCAAGGTAACTTATTGGAACTCAGGAAGGTTCTGAGGTTCAAAATTGGTCCTCCAGACAAAATTTCCTCTTGAAACCTTGGGTCCAATGACCACTTATCCAGCCCATTCAAGATCAATGTTTGAAACCTTAGCTCTGAACTTGAATTTTGTCCATTCCGACAACAATTCTTTTCCAAAAATTTGCTTCAACTACCACTAACATAACCCATACAGGCTCAGTGTTGAAACCATGCTCTGATACCATATTGTAACATCCCCGGCCAACACAGAGACCGGGTAATGCTACCATGTGGAATATACACTTATATGATATATAACATGCATTTTAATTGAAATAAAACACATAACACAAAGTTACTGCTACCATACAGATTCAAATATAATAGACAATAATTCATATACACAACGAAATACATGATAACATTCAAGTATTACAGACATGCATAACATATAAATTAAGCACAGACTGATACTTATCTTTTCAACTGAAGTAACACCACCAACTATGTGCATACCTTCCACAAAACTCCCATCCATAGACCACATTGCTCATCACGCTCAGTAGTGGGTCACCCCTGAGCTGGGACTAGGCTCCACCCAGGGCAAGGGAATCTTAGACTAGGCTGAGGTTACAGGAAAATGCACAGTGCAACCAAAAGGATTCTCTCCATGAGCCTTCTTATGCCCACTACTCATAGGCTCTCATTCCCCACATGCCTGTTCCACCTAGGAGTATACACCTTCACTATCACATAGTCCATCGAATGCTTCACCTCCCTCTAAGGGTCTCGACAACAGGTCGAATCAGGAATTCTAATAGCTTCGTAGCTGGTGTTGGACTCTCTCTGGGAGAAAACCACTTCCCAACAAACTATCTCACTAGGATCTTTCTTACACCCACTACTCACGGACTCTCATTCCCCACATGCCTATTCCACCTAGGAGTATACACCTTCACTGTCACAGAGTCTATCGGCTACTTCACCTCCCTCTCAAGGTCTTGAAAACAAGTCAGATCAAGAATTCTTAGAGCTCCGTAACTGGTGTTGGACTCTCTCTGGGAGAAAACCACTTCCCAAAAAACTATCTCACCTAGAGAGCGCTGCTCATAGGCTTGGAAACCTGCCTCTTCTACCACATGCCTGAGAACCGTCTTCTTCAACCAGTTCAACTCAATTCCCACAAGGTGAGGAAGACAACCTTTGGTCAATACAACTTAAGAAAATAGAAGGAAACAACCCAAAATGGTTAAGGTACGAAGTCGACTTTGCAAGAATAGACGACGGAAGCAAGCCACACTCAGTCAAGGATCTGCATGCCCAGAACAACCAAAAGTTATGACACAACACGACATAGACAAATACAAGATGCTCATGCTTCACAGAAGATGCGGCTCAGTCCACGGGTTCTCGCTGTGCGTGGGTATGCAAAGGCAGATGCAGAGGAAAAAAGGTTCAGACGCCCCAGATCCCCGCAAATTCAGGCAGAGGATGACAAAATGAGAGATTTAACCCCCAACATGATTGATTTCTTCATCTTTAACTGCATGCACCCAGGGTGACACTTGTCTTCATGGAGCTTCATGCATTTCCTTTTGCACGCGTTGCTTCTCTGAGGACTTAGCATAAAAACATGTCTTTTATATAGCTTTGGAATAATAATACATTATTATCCCAAGGACTTAAGCACCTAAGCTTATCCCCTCTTTCCAACCTTTTAGCCCCCTTTCCCTTACCCACCTTGTGGAAGCTTAGTCCCCCATCACTCTTTCTTTGTGGTTGGTCTACACGTAGCGATGTTTATATTTTATTAATGATTTTGCATAATTACATATACAAAACAGATTCATGGCCTTTAACACCTAAGCTCTTTGGCCTAATAAACACATAAGCCCACCATCTTATATACACTTGACTCACTAGCCTGTAAACATGATTACACTACATAATACGACTGGAACACATCCTTGGCGTATTATAAATGAGTTTTCTTTTATTGGAAAGAAACTCAAATTAGCATGTAGATATATTAACACATAGCAAGTTGAAAGGAATGATTTGTAACATAAGATTATAATTGAAAAGGTCTTAAGTGATAAAATGATGATAATAAAAAAAATAATTATATTTGATTGTTTTAGAATTTTTTTCACATAATAAGAGTAATAGCAAGTGAAGTCTCGTAAACTTCATAACATGAAGAATTTACTTTTAATCTTATGAAACCAAAATACGATACATGTGTATTTTTTAAATTCTTAGTTTGATAACAACCATTAATGAATGAAGAGCATGAATCTATTGATTCTTCACGTCATTGTCTATATGAGTGGAAGTAGTCTATTGTTTTCTTTTTAAGGTTAGGTTTTGGAGTTATGTTGGAGTTTTGGGTTTTGGGTGGGTAGTTCATTCTCACATCCATAACAAATGATGGAAATGATGGAATCTATTTGAGACATTGATCATAGATGTTTAGTTAATATATTTTATGTTGTTTTCTTGCAATTTCTAGAATAATATTTAATGGATTTTTTTCAAATTTTTTAAAAAATTATTTTTGTAAATTATTTGTTTTTTTAATTTTAATTGAATTAAAAGTTTTCAATAAATTTATGATAAACCAAATTTTAATTGCACAAATTTCTAAAATTTGTCTTAATTGCATATCGTTAGACTTTTGTTAAACACAAATTTTGGAAATCTTATAATCAAATTGACAAATTTGATCTTAATTGGCTTTGGGGGTCATGGTACAACATGGATTATTGGAAGTGTAAAGTTTAGGTCAATAATATAGCCCATGGGTGATTTATTCCAGTATTTTAAATTCCTCATAATTCTGATTTTTCCATGATTTCCTTGGTGTTTATGAATATCATGAACGAACATTGGTGTTTGTTTCTTGTTTTCTCCTTACTATCACTATGGAATTGTAATTGGGTTTGATGTTTCTCCATTGCTAAGATAGGATTACTTCTAAGTCATAGTCTTGGAACTATGATCTCAACTACCCATATATATAACGTATTAGTCGATGGTATGATCGTGTACATAGGTATAAAGTACTAGTGTATATTATGATAGATCTCAACTACCCATAGATAAAGTATTATTCGATGGTATGATCGTGTGCATAGATATAAAGTACTAGTATATACTATGGTATTGACTAATCATGCCCATAGATATAAATTACTAGCCAATGCTATGATCCTCATTAATCATATAAAGTTAAACTTTATGAGTCTAACTGTTTGCATTGTCTTTTCTCTTATATTTATTTTGCAGTTTGGAAGTGATTTTGTTTTATCCTAGATTTGGATACTAGGAACTTATTGGTGTTTTTTACCATTTTATGCCTTATAGTGAAGAGGTGATATTTTACAAGTAAAATTAAGGACATATTGTTATCAACAAATCATTTTTTGTTTATATATATAGGATCTAACTTTACGAATGGAAATGATACTTTCACTTATAACAATGGGTTTTTAGAATTCTTAACGAGAAGGAAATGAGAGTTGTAAATCAATAGATGCATAGTTTCTTTGTAATGTATTCAACCAAAGCAACATTATATGTATAAATTCATTAAATCAATAATATTTACTGTTAATTAATTTGTTGTCATTTATTAGCGACACATCACACACAAATTTAACCATTTTACTGATAATATCTAGTTTTAAATTTATCTAACAAAATATATTAAGTATGAATGCAATTATTCAAGCAAAAAGAAAACACAAAGCATTCATATAAATTATTTACACAACGGAATAACATAAGAACAAAACATAAACACTTATATGTTAATATTTAACTAACTGAATGCATATGAAGAATGAACCTCCTAGCTAGCGTCATTGTTGTTCATTTTCTTTAAAAAGAGGCCACCCTCGAACCGAGGCTATGAATCCACAAGGAGGTCCAGCCCTGTGGTTGTCCACTCTCCACACACAACAACCCCAAACCCAAGTTATACTTCCATAAATATTTCAATCCTTGAGCTCTCTCTTTTCCCCACAACCTACACTACCCAAGGAATCTACCTGCTTCATTGTTAAAATTTCCCCCGGCTTTACCATTTGTTTATCAGGGCCCTTAGTCAACTTGGTTGGACATGACTCTCTTAGCTGGAAAATTTCAGGAACTCTCAGTTTCCCAAGGAGTTCTGACAACATCCTTCACAAGGCTCTTGAACCATTTCCTCAACATGAAATCACACTGTAGGATTACAACCCGATTTCCAGGCACACATGCCTCTTCCTCAGCATATAACACAACCAAATAATGGTTACCTTCAAGTATACCATAATTGGTTCTCTTCCCATCCCTCACCTCTCCTTTTGCTTCCAAAAATATACATGTAAAAGTTATCCATTTTCTCCATACAAATGTATCTTCTTCTCCCTTGCTTGCATGACTCTCACTCTTCTCAAATATCATTGTACTTCATCCCATGCTCTCCAATAACTATGGGAACACCCACCCTCTTACATGAATTTAAATTATTGGCTTTGGGAACACTCAACATCAAATAGAAGGTTATACACAATGCTAATAATTTTAGGAATGTGGATTGGATTAATACCCATGAATAATTTCCCCCATGGACCTCTCTCTCTTCTAGAATCATAGCCCCCCGTCGTTCTTCATCTCTTTCATCTCACAATCAACTATTACTAATTTTATTAATTATCTAATGAACATATTATAGAATTCAGACATGACCACATTAAATCAATACAGACTTTTCACCCCAACACATAGTCTCACCAACCTAATTCACATTTATACAATTACATTATAATTTTTAGGCATTAAAAAAAAATATGTTACATTTTTTACCTATAGGAAAAACTAATATATTGATAATAAGTCCCCCATAAAATTATAAGTAGTATATTGATAATAAGACCCCTTATAAAATTTGAATTGATCAACTTTACTCCATTATTATTCATTTATATTTATTTATCAACTGATCCTAGTTTGGAACGATATTGTGTTTCAATTCAAAATCGCTTATTTTATTAAGCATCAATTTGTTAATATACGTTTTGTTTTGACTTCCCCTTTCATTATTAGGAAATGAGAGGGATTCCTTGAACTATATTATCGTGTTAATATATGTTGTTTTTTAACATAGGTTTTGTTTTGACTTCCTCTTTTATTATTTGGAAAGGAAAGCAATTCCATGAACTGTATTATGGTGTTAATACATGAACTATATTATGGTGGTAATATATGTTGTTCTTTGTACTTTGAGTAATATCAAAGTGATTAATGTTCATTCTTTTGTGATATAAACGATCGATCTAAGGAAGGGTACATTGAAAAATTGGAATGACAAAAACAAATAGTGTACTTATGACACATTGTATGCATCTTGAAAAGAGTGAGATTCGTTCAACTGCCAAGCCCACCTTTAGTTGATGATTGGAACTATCTCACAATAATGGTTATTTTATAATCACCAATCATGTTGTAATCTCGAAAAACTTAGGTTGAATATATATAGTGAGAAAGTTTAAATGGTGTTTATTAATAATGATATTTAAGTTTGATAAAATGTTAGTTGAGATCATGAGAATAAAAATGTTGTCGCATGGTGATGGTGCTTGCATGGTGATGGTGCTGGTAATCAATTTAGAAATAGAATAACTGTTGCATGGCAGTGTAGTCCCTGTTTAAAAGTTAATTTACTTGCAAAATTAAAAGTTAATTTGTTGAGTTAATTAAAAGTTAATTTATCTGGAAGAACTTAATTGTTGGTATAATTATTTGGTGATACCATCTTGGATACAATTTGTAGAAATCAATGTGAAGAGAATTGAACTAAGAAGATGGAAGATTGTAGAATTAATGATATCTATCCTATAATATTAATATTAAATATCGTATTCATTATCAATAAGTGATAATGTTTTGTTAAATTTATTCAATTAATTATTCAAAATTATTTTTATTTTTCATTTTTCATGTCTAGCTTGTTCTGTGATATACATTTTGCACCCAACACTTCTGTCATATACATTTTGCACCCAGCAATTACGGAGTCGTAAGTTGGCGGGTTCACATTTATAGTCATGCTTATGTATCACCGACAACAACATGAGATTTAGTAATTTATAAATTATTATAACATTATACCAAGATTTATAGTAATTTATATAATGCTATAACACTTTATACTTAAACAATTATTTAAATTTTATTCAATATTATTTTTAATGTTTTTAAATGTAAATTTGGAATTTTGATTTTGTTTATGATAATAAAGGTTTGTACTTAGAAATTTATCCTTCTTGAATCTAGAGTTAAAATGTATATATACTTGTATATACTATTTTATATTAATATTAATAAATTAAACTATAAATTAAATTTACGATATCTATCCTATAATATTAATATTAAATATATTATTCATTAATGTTTTGTTAAATTTTATTCAATTAATTATTGATTTTTTTTTTTTTCATTTTTCATGTTCATCTTTTTTCACGATATACATTTTGCACCCAACACTTCCCTCATATATATTTTGCACCCAACAATTAGGAGTAACGGGTTCACATTTATAGTCATGCTTATGTATCAAGCAATGTGACCCCGAACAACCGTAACATGAGATTTAGTAATTTATAGAATATTATAACATTGTACCAAGATTTATAGTAATTCACGTAATGCTATAACACTTTTTACTTAAAGAATAGTATAAACAATTATTTAAATTTTATTTAATATTATTTTAAATGTTTTTAATGTAAATTAGGAATTTTGTAATTTTCATTTTGTTTATGATAATAAAGGTTTGTACCTAAAGATTGATCCTTCTTGACTCTGTTTATTTTTATTTTTCATTTTTCATGTCCATCTTGTTCCGTGATATATATTTTGCACCACTTTGGTCGTATACATTTTGCACCCAACAATTATGTAATGGTCGGTTGGCGGAGTATGCAAGTTCACATTTATATTCATGTTTATGTATCACGAGTCCGACCTCGACCGACCGCAACATGATATTTAGTAATTTATAAAATATTATAACATTGTAGTATCTCTCATCAATCCTGGAGAAAGATAGATAAAATACAAAAGAATTTTATAACCTATAATCTCAAAATTAAAGGAAATATGCCCTATCTCATCTTCTTCATAGAAACAAGCCTCTCCCCCATTGAGAGCATGGATATGACTAGACACCTAATGTATAAGAACAAGTTAAACAACATGGAAGACAAGAGGCTACCTAAAATTTCTTCAAAATAAAGTCATAACTACCTCGACTCAAGCGAGGGTGGCATAAAGACGCCTGATCTTGGCTAAACTATTGGGGAATCATGGAAGAAACCATTTTGCAAAATAAAGATACTATTAAAAAAAACGTCAAATCAAAATTTAAGGAAAAAATGTGGTGTGATAAAGAGTT
>JZKD02S1622285.1:99946-111201 GCA_000966675.3 Picea glauca | reverse complement strand
GAGCACATAAACAAAATTCTAAAGAATCATAAGTAATCACTTACCCTCTTAAGGTTCGATAGACCAATTAGGTCTTAGTGGACGTTAATCATCATCATCATCATCATCATATAATGTTATAACATTTTTTACTTAAATAATAGTATAAACAATTATTTAAATTTTATTCAATAGTATTTTTAATGTAAATTTGAAATTTTGGAATTTTGATTTTGTTTATGATAATAAAGGTTTGTACCTAGAATCTGATCCTTCTTGACTCTACACTTAAAATGGATATATACTTGTATATACTATTTTATATTTCTATTAATAAATAAACTCTAAATCAAATTTATGATATTTATTCTATAATATAAATATTAAATATCGTATTCATTATTAATATGTGATAATGTTTTGTTAAATTTTATTCAATTAATTATTGAAATTTATTTTTATTTTTCATTTTGCATGTCCATCTTGCTCTGTGATATACATTTTTCACCCAACACTTCTGTCATATACATTTTACACCCAACAATTACATAGTCGCTCGTTGAACGAGTCACGGATTTACATTTTTCACCCAACACTTCCGTCGTATAGATTTTGCACCCAACAATTACGGAGTGGCGGGTTCACATTTATAGTCATACTTATGTATCATGATTCCGACCGCAACATGAGATTTAGTAATTTATAAAATATTATAACATTGTACCAAGATTTATAGTAATTTATATAATAATATTAACCTATTTTACTTAAAGAATAATATAAACAATTATTTAAATTTTATTCAATATTATTTTTAATATTTTTAAATGTAAATTCGGAATTTTTTGAATTTTGATTTTGTTTATGACAATAAATGTTTGTACCTAGAATTTGATCATTCTTGACTCTACAGTTAGAATGGATATATACTTGTATACACTATTTTATATTAATATTAATAAATAAACTATAAATTAAATTTATGATATATATCCTATAATATTAATATTAAATATCTATTCATTATTAATATGCGATAATGTTTTCTTAAATTTTATTCAATTAATTATTAAAATTTATTTTTATTTTTCATTTTTTATGTCGAGCTTGCTCCATGATATACATTTTGCACCAACAATTACGGAGTTGTGGGTTGATGGAGTAGAGGGTTCACATTTTTAATTTTTTATGTTTGGAGTGTTCGGTGATATACATTTGGCACCCAACAGTTCAAGTTCGTCCTATACATTTTGCACCCAACAATTATAGAGTGGTGGGTTGGCGTAGTCGCAGATTCACATTTATAGTCATGCTTATGTATCATGAGTCCGACCCCGACCTTGACCGACTGCAACATGAGATTTAGTAATTTATAGAATATTATAACATTGTACCAATATTTATAGTAATTTATATAATGTTATAACACTTTTTACTTAAAAAACAAGTACAAAAAATTATTTAAATTTTATTCAATACTATCTTTAATGTTTTTAAATGTAAATTTGGAATTTTGATTTTGTTTATGATAATAAAGGTTTGTACATAGAATTTGACCCTTCTAGACTCTACAGTTAAAATGGATATATATGTGTATATACTATTTTATATTAATATTATTAAATAAACTATAAATTTAACTTATGATATCTATCATATAATATTAATATTAAATATCGTATTCATTATTAATATGTGATCATGTTTTGTTAAATTTTATTCAATTAATTATTGAAATTTATTTTTATTTTTCATGTCCAACTTATATACATTTTTCACCCAACAATTACGGAGTCGCTGGTCGGTTCACATTTTTCATTTTTCATACATTTTGCACCCAACACTTCGGTCATATACATTTTGCACTCAACAATTACGTAGTCACTGATTGCAAAGTCGTTGGTTCACATTTATAGTCATGCTTATGTATCACGAGTACGACCGAAAACAACATGAGATTTAGTAATTTATAGAATATTATAACATTGTACCAAGAGTTATAATAATTTATACAATGCTATAACAGTTTTTACTTAAAGAATAGTATAAACAATTATTTAAATTTTATTCAATATTATTTTTAATGTTTTTAAATGTAAATTATGAATTTTGGAATTTTGATTTTGTTTATGATAATAAATGTTTGTATCTAGAAATTGATCATTCTTGACTCTATTTATTTTTATTTTTCATTTTCCATGTCTCACTTGTTCTGTGATATACATCTTGCACCCAACACTTCTGTCATATACATTTTGCACCCTACAATTTAGTCATATACATGAAACTGAGTAATTTATAAAATATTATAATATTGTACCAAGATTTATAGTAATTTATATAATGCTATAACACTTTTTACTTAAAAAATAGTATAAACATTTATTTAAATTTTATTCAATAGTTTTTAAATGTAAATTTGGAATTTTGAAATTTTGATTTTGTTTATGATAATAAAGGTTTGTACTTAGAAATTAATCATTCTTGACTCTAGAGTTAAAATGGATATATACTTGTATATATTATTTAACATTAATATTAATACATAAACTATAAATTAAATTTATGATATCTATCATTTAATATTAATATTAAATATCTTATTCATTATTAATATGTGATAATGTTTTGTTAAATTTCATTCAATTAATTATTGAAATTTATTTTTATTTTTCATGTCCAGAGTGTTCCGTGATATAAATGTGAAGTAAACATTTAAGGCTCTCAAGCTTGTTAGGTAAACATTTAAGGCTGTGAGACCATCCAAGGGCCTGGCCATGTGTAAACATTTAAAAAAAAATGTGTGTGTGAGGCTTTAAGTACGTTAAGTACTTGATAATAATAATAATTAGACAAACCTTGGATACACTAGCATATAAAACATTGGGATAAATTTAGCTAGCCGAAAATGCTAAGACAAACATTCGAACTAATACTAACTTTAATTCACCTTCAAGCAATGCATAAGAAAATATATGATTCAAAAAGACAGTATACAATCAAAAAGTTTGGATATGCTAACATATAAAACATTGGGAATAGCAAAGCCTACAATCCAATGAGATCATGACATATAAAATTTAGTAATTTTTAAAATATTATAACTTTGTACCAAGATTTATAGTAATTTATATAGTGCTATAACACTTTTTACTTAAAGAATAGTATAAACAATTATTTAAATTTTGTTCAATATTATTTTTAATGTTTTTAAATGTAAATTTTGAATTATGATTTTGTTTATGATAATAAAGATTTGTACCTAGAAAATATTAATAAATAAGCTATAAATTTAATTTATGATATATATCCTATAATATTAATATTAAATATGGTATTCATTATTAATATGTGATAATGTTTTGTTAAATTTTATTCAATTAATTATTCAAATTTATTTTTATTTTTCATGTCTAGCCTATTCTGTGATATACATGTTAAGTAAACATTTAAGGCTCTGAGGTGTGTCAGGTAAACATTTAAGTTTGTCAGAACTGTCCAAGCGCCTTGCACTCTGTAAACATTTAAGAAAGAATGTGGGTGGCAGGCTTTACTTACGTTAAATACTTAATAATAATAAAAAATAGACAAACCTTGGATTAGCTAGCATATCAAACCTTGAGATAAATTTAGCTAGCAGAAAATGCTAAGACAAACATTCGAACTAATGTTAGCATTAATTCACCTTCAAGCAATGCATAAGAAAATATATGATTCAAAAAGACCGTATATGATCAAAAAGTTTGGATATGCTAACATATAAAACATTGAGAATAGCAAAGCCGACAATAAGACCTCAAATCTATTATCCAATCAGATCATGACATATATGGTACTTTTTATTATGGAAAAATTAATGTTTTTTGTTCCCTAGCTCCAACATTAGATATTATGCAAATATTTGTGGTCAAAGGACAAACTAATACGAGGTCAATTAATTATTGATTTCTATAGTCCCTCTATGCCTACGGAAGGGATTAATAAGGTGATGGTGTTGGTAACCAATTTAGAATTAGAATAAGCATTAAAAATTAGACAAAAGTGATATTTCAATTTACATTATACTTACTATTGTGTCACTCTTGCTAAAAGTTTATACATCATTTAAAAGATTCAAATCCCAGAGGATGATCTCGATATAAGAATACTGAGCCCATAACTAACATGAGAAAACTCGCTTCTCGATGGCTTAGAGGAGGCACATCTGCACTCTACTTGTTGTTGTGTCAGCATGTCAATTTTGGACAAATTGTTGATAAGTGATTCACACAGCTTGCATCAGATTCTCAAGTGAATTTTTTCAGCAAGCAAATGGGTTGACATGGTATAAACTACAAGACAAATCCATTGCTTCATTTAGAGTGTAATGGTTCAATTTTTATTTATTTTTTAAAATACTATAATAGGTTAAATATAAGTTTATATATATATATATATATATATATAGACATATTAATATTATATATAAATAGACATTAATAATATGTAATAGTTGTTAATTTAATAATAAAATTTCGCATAATGAATAAATATAAAGAATTTCAGATTGCAATCAAGTAAGGTTTCACATTGTCAATTATCATTTTATACTTGAAAATAGAAGGAATGGAACCGATTGCTCGAACCGACTGCTCTCAGGCGAGGCAACATCGGTAGGCCATCAAAGAAAATCCACACTACGTTCATATTAAATCAATTGAAGAGTACATTATATAGGATGATATCCAGTTTAGACTGTTGGAACCAACCTCTAACAAATAGGATCTAAATCACAACTAATCTCCATTATTTCTAAGTCTCCCCTTTAATGGAGAAATGATTGAAATCCATACCTAACATCTCCCTAGACAGTTCAAATTTTATCTTCCCAAGAGGCTTAGTGAAAATATCAACAACATTTTCACTAGTATTACAATACATTAAAGCAATGTCATTAAACTGCATTTTTTCTGGAAAAAAATGAAACTGAGTATCAACATGATTTTTCCTTGAATGGTAAACTAGATTAATTTCCAACTTAATTGATCTTTGGTTATCACATTTGATTATCGTAGCTTTCCTTTGTTCTTCTCCATCATCTTGAAGTAGTCTTCTCAAACAAACAACTTCACAAGTTGCTGCACACAATGCTTTATATTCTGCCTCAGTGGATGACAAATATAGAGTAGGTTTCTTCTTATTCTCCATGAAACAATCCTGGATCCAATGCAGAAGGCATAACCTATAGTAGATCTCTGATCATCCGGATTGTCAACCCAGTCTGAATCTGAGTAACTTGTTAGCTCAACATCAAATGAATCAATATATTTAATACCATAATCAATTGTTCCTTTGATATACTTGAGTACCCCTTTCATTGCATTCCAACGGTTTTCTAGAGGTTTTTCCATAAGCTGACTTAACACACTAACAAAATATGCAATATGAGGTCTGGTTGTAGTTAGATAGTTCAAGATTCCCACCATTTGTCTATACACTGTATCATTTACCTCCTTCGAACCATCATCATAGTAAAGTTTCATGTTCTGCTGCATTGGAACATAAGAAACTTTACACTGATCCATTTTAAACTTCCTAAGTACTTCTCTGAGATATTTACCTTGAGACACAAAGGTTTGACCAACATTTCTCCAAACTTCAAGACCTAGGTAGTAATAACTGACCAAGATTTTTCATTTCAAATACCTTGGCTTTGTTCTCCCGCTTATCCCAATCTTGGATTGTTGCCGCTATCTCACTTGCAGTTGCATCGGGTCACGCTTCATCTCCTTTCATGCTTGCCAATACACCATAACCTTCCATCAAGGTCTGCATCTTGAATTTCCAATTGATGAAATTCGAACCATTTAGCGTATTGGCTTCATTGAGATAAGTTTCTACAAGTGGTTTCACCATCCTTGAAAACTCCTTCACGCAACAAACTCGCAACAAGATACGATACCTCAGAAAAACAATGAAACTTACATCTCAAAAAGGGATCTGGAAGTAGTGATATGATCTTTCAATTTGCAATGATCTCCAATTATGGATGCATATATATACCTATTCTCTTCTAGTCATCCCTTCACACAGGTTGCACACGTCATCGGTCTCCACGCTGTGACTCCTCTTCATTGTGTGACTACCTCTTTCTCCTATCAAGGTTACATGCTAGCCCTCCATGTAGGTCCCGCACATGAGTGAGGTATGATCAAGGTTGTAGGTTAACCCTCCACGTAGGTTGGGTCCCTCAACAACGAATCTTGACACACTCTCCAACAACAATGATCTCTGCAATACAAATAAGAACGCGTATTCTAGACATAGCTACTCTCTGGGAGCTCCACACTTCCATGCTCACCGCACTAGTCTAGATAGCCAATTGCCCTCCATTCTCACCACACGAGTATAGATAGCCAATCTCCCTTCACGCTCACTGCTCCTAGTCTAGGAAGAAAGCTCCTTTTGAACTCTAATACCAACTTGAAAATAGAAGGAATGGAACCAACTTCTCTCAGGCGAGGAAACACCTAGAGGCCATCAAAGAAAAGACACACTGTGTTCATATTAAATCAATTGAGGAGTACATTATATAGGATGATATTCGGTTTAGATGGTTGGAACCAACCTCTAACAAATATGATCTAAATCGTAACTAATCTCCATTATTTCTAATTTTTATATATGAATTTGGATTTGAGTAAAGGGTAAATTGTGTTTTTTCTAGATTTTTATGTCCCAATGTTGTTGAAGTCTTATCTGATTTCAGTTTAATGTTTTTTCTGATTTTTATTATATATAAATAGAGATTAATAATATGTAATGGTTGTTAATTTAATAATAAATTTTCACATAATGAAAATTATATATACATCTAAAGAATTTCAGATTGCAGTCCAAGTAAGGTTTCACATTGTCAATTATTATTTTATATATGAATTTGGATTTGAGTAAAGGGTAAATTGTGTTTTTTTCGATTTTTATGTCCCAATGTTGTTGAAGTCTTATCTCATTTCAGTTTAATGAGAAAAAAATACTAAATACACATTTTTATTTCTTTACTTTTTAAAGTAACAACTATGGTATTTGTTGATTTTATTTCAACCCTAGGTATGCTCTGATATTATGTTGAATTTTATGATTTTCAGATCTGATAATTATTTCCTTATGATATTGTTATCATAGAATAGTTACACATAGTAAATATCGTATGAGAACATATGAGATGATAAGAGATGATTGTATTACAATTGAGAACCCTATATATATATATATATATATATATATATATATATATATATATATATATATATATATATATATATATATACTTGGGCATAGTTCCCTTTCATTAATGGACATGTCTTTTCCATTAATGTTTTTTCATTAATTAATGATTATCTATATTTATACATTATTATTTATATATTTAAAATATAATATAAATATATATAGAATGTGAGTTAGATGTTTCTAACTGGAAAAACAACACCCTATCAGTGAGGGACACATTATGCATCATTCCAAACTTGTCTATGAAGTCTACAAACTTTTCTCTAGACTCATGAAACTTGTCTGTCAGTCTTGGGAAATGTCTCTCCCAGCTAAACCTAAGAGGGAAATCCCTTTGTAGCTCTCCCTCTGAGCCAACTGACTTTCTCTAAGATCATGCTCCCTCTAGGTCCACATGTGATACCATCTCGAGTCTTTATCAATCCTAGTCAAATTAGCATGACTAAGGAAAAAGACTACGCCTTGGCCATTCACCACTAGCAAATCCTTGTGAGTGAATGTATCAATTTCCCTTGGTCAAATCTGTTGATGTTTGGACAACATCGGGAAGACATTCTCTAAAGATAATAATTACTAATATAATTATTAACTATAGCATATAATAAGTAAATAGTAATAACAAATAGTTGATGATTATTCAAGGGATGCATCCTTTCATGGATGGTCACCTTATGTTCCCTATATATATGGAACACTCATCATTTTAATAACATATTGAATATCCATCATATCTCATATGAAGAAAACCAACATGGTATCAGAGTAGGACTGGGCTTGACTCCCTCATAGGAGGGCCTAGGTAAATGAAAAGAAAATGAAAACCTAACTTAGCTTAGGTACTATTGGAGCTTCAAAGTAACCATTAATGTAAACACCATTAACTGTACATCACCTATGGTGAAAGTGTAGTTTCCATTCAAACTATTACAACAAGATCTAAGTTTAACTAGGATCTATGCATATATATGTATGGATATATAGTTCATTTGGCATCTAGCCATTCAATGGAAATCAAATTCAACTCGATGGAGTTTGTTTTTCCAAGAGAATCAATGATCTGACTGATGCTAGGGATGATAGCAACACTTTGGATGAATACGGGCGCAAAAATGATAGGCGTAGATGGGTATCGACCTCGTAACCTTGTGAGAGTGGTAGCTAGCGTGAGGATGAGAAAATCATTGTTAGATTGAGTGGTTGAGTTGCCTGCCTACAAATAGCAGGTAAAAGAAATATGCCCATGCCTCCGAGAAAGAGAAAGAGGGCATGCCAAGGATTGGTTAGAGAGACCGTGTTGTAGATCAAAGTTGATCTGTTGCCCATGATGCCAGAAACGCGATCCTGAAATTGAATTGTTGGATGTTGCTCGTGTTGAGAAACCCTAGACTTTTCTTCTTTGTGTCTTCGATCTCGGGTACTTATTTCTTCTAGTGGTTGTGGCTGTATGCACTGCAAAATCCTAGTGCACTGTAAAATCCTCGTCCCTGTATTGTTTGATCAAGGATTGAATGCTCGGTAAACAATGGTCGGCCTGAAGCTATGAGAACTGAATGGGATGTGGTAGCTCCATCCTTTGAATCGACAAGTTATAAGTTTTTCCATCGCTACTTCAATTGAAGTTGAAAACTCGAAGTATATAGAGCAGAAGAATTTTCTATAGTTGTAACCGAAAATGGAACCCAAGTTACAATATGTTCTAAATTTATAGGCATTTGGCGAAACTTTCTAAATTTTAAGTTAGAATCTTCGTTGAAGATCTCAATTCAGAGCGAAATCCCATTTGGAGCTATTGTTGAAGGTTATTTAGCAATGGATTTTGGAAAGGTTGTTTGGACATATTGTCTTCTTGGATTGGTGGCTTTGCACTCCTATGCAGAGGCAACACCCGCAAATGCAAGAATCACATCTTTACCTGGATCATTACGCAGGATTGTAAAGCAATCAAGAATAAAACGTGGTTTGAAGAATATCTAGAGTTCCTTTCAAATCCATTCTATATGGAAAAGGCTAAAATGCAAAAGGTCGTTGAAAATTTTAAGCGATAAGGTCAGACCGACCGAACTTCTCAAGTAAGAACAAGGATGTTTGATCGTGCTTGGCCAATAAGAGCACTAGTTAGAGAAGGGAATGTTATGACATGTCCGTAGATCAATGGAGTCCCTTGCACTGGTTTGGTTAAATGATGAATCAGTTGTTTGGTTAAATGATGAATTAGTCAGGACAGCAATTCATGCTCAAACAGTATGCTCTCTTGAACTTCAAATCAACATGTGTTGGAAACTACGTCAGATGGATGTGAAGACAATCTTTCTCAATGGAGAGATTGAGGAAGAAATATACATCGAGTAGCCAGATGGTTTCGTCATACATGAGAAGGAGTCTCATGTGTGTAGGTTGAAGAAGGCCCTGTATGGACTCAAGTGGGCACCTCGAGCTAGGTATGTGAGGATTGATGGACACTTGATGAGTTTGGGCTTTAGAAAAAGTGTTGTTGATCCCAACCTATACTACAAAATTGTTAATGGTGAGGCTCTGATTTTGGTCTTCTACATTGATGATTTATTCCTCACATGTACATAGAGCTTTATTAGTGAATGCAAGTATGTGTTGGCCTATAAGTTCGAGATGAAGGACCTTGGTATGATTCACTACTTCTTAGGACTAGTGTTGTGGCAGAGAACTGATGAGATCTTCCCGATCCAGGGAAAGTACACAGTTGAGATATTGAAGAAGTTTGAGATACTGAACTTCAAGCACGTGGTTATACCAATGATGATGAATCTAAAGGAACTAAGTGTGTCTTCTTCCGATTTTGATGAAATTTATATGACTCTATACAGACAAATGATTGGATAATTGATGTATCTGGTTAACACCAGACAAAATATTTTCTATGCAGTGAGTGAACTTAGCCAGTTTATAAGTCAGCTGAGATAGACACACTAGATTGTTGTGACACATGTGTTGAGATACTTGCGAGGCACAGTTTGACATGGTTTGAGATATACTTCCAGTATTAATATGATATGGCAGGAATATATTGACTCTGATTGGGTAGGGAACGCAGTGGACAGAAAGAGCACCTTCAGGTGTTTCTTTACTTTGGGATATTTCATGGTTTCCTGGTGTAGCAAGAAATGAACTTCTGTGTCGTTGAGCACAATAGAAGCATAATACATTACATTAAGTATGACAGTCTATGAAGCAGTGTGGCTTCACAAGCTCCTTGTAGATATATCTAAACATGTGCTAGATTCCACCATCATTCATTATGGTAACCAAAGTTGTGTGAAGATCTCTGATAATCCAGTGTTTCATGACAAATAGAACCACATTGAGATCAAGTACCATTTCATCCGAGACATGGTGCAAAGGAAGGAAGTATTGGTGCAGTACCTTCCTACAGATGAGCAGGTTTTTGATGTTCTTACCAAAGCAAGACGAAGTTCAAGTATTTCCGTGACAGACTTGGCATGGCAGAGAATGCCTCCCTCTCTGAGAGGGAGTGTTGATGTTTGCAGCTTCCTGAGACATTCTCCAAATTGTACTCCTCTGTGACTGAGTTGATTTGATTTGTGATGACACTTATCCAAGAAGGGATAAGTGGGGCACTTATTCGAGAAGGGATAAGTGAATTTGGGCTTATAACCCAACGTCCCATGTGGAGAGCACATGAGGACATGTCAAGATAGTTGACCCTTGACGTCATACACTATGGGAGTTGACCCTATTGTTTCTAGAGGGTGTAGCCTCTAGAAGTCCACATGGAGTGCCATGTGTGGAAAACTTTCTCCATATTGTACTCCTCTGTGAATTGAGTTGAGATGATCTATGAGGACACTTATATGAGAAGGGATAAGTGGAACACTTATTCGAGAAGGAATAAGTACAGTTGGGATTATAACCCAACGTCCCATGTGGAGAGCACATGAGGACATGTCAAGGGAGTTGACCCTTGACGTCATACACTATGGGAGTTGACCCTAGTGTTTCTAGAGGGTGTA
>JZKD02S1622285.1:56488-94223 GCA_000966675.3 Picea glauca | reverse complement strand
CCAATACTTCCACCAGTCTACACTGAAATGAAGTACTACGATTCTGACAGAACTGCCTTCGGATCTTTCAACAATGAGTTCCTTATTACTGGGAAGGGCCATGCTGTAACTGACTTCAGGTATTTCAAAAGTGTTTCTCCGGAAGAATGGGATGAAGCCGAACCAAATTTGCATTCTAAGGCCGTAGACTCTTCACGGTCATTTCATGAAAATAACCTAAAGGCGTATGTTGATATGGATGTAGAACAATTTCCCCCGAAAGCGCAGTCAAACAGTGCAAGAGCCAATCTTGATATCAGTGCAGGATCCAGTCAGTATCTCTGCGCCCATGCTTCCAAGGCATTGAAAGTTCGCTCTTCTACAACTAAAGATCGTCACAGCAAAGTGAATACCGTGAAAGGACATCGCGATCGAAGGGTGAGGCTTGCTCTCTCCACAGCGATTCAATTATATAATCTACAAGATAGATTAGGCCTTGATCAGCCAAGCAAAGTAATAGACTGGCTCATGAGCAAAGCAAAATCTTCTATAGATGAACTGCACAGACCATCCTCTATATCAGAGTTAAAGTGTTCGTCCTGTAATACTATTCGAAACGACGGCGCAGCAGTTATAGATAGCGTTTCGGCCACAAGAAGAGCAGATAGAATATCTCCGTCTGTGCCTAAAAGTTTACCATGCCCTTTAGAGAAGACAGAAAATAAGATAGGATCTAGAGAAGCCTTTATAGTGGAAAGAAAAGTGGAAGATCTAAAGGTTGCTGCAACGAGTGTCGTCCGTCCTTCTATGCTCCACAGCAGGGCCGAAGTAAGTGCCCCTGTTGTGATATGCACTGATAGAAAGAGGCGTTCAGTGCTTCTGAAGAAGGTAAACACGCAGGAAGAGGTCACAGTGGCAAGTTCTTTGAGGGAACGATCAGGCTACTTCGATGTAGGATTCAATTGTTTCCAGAGTCAAGTCGGATCACCAACTAATACACATAGTCGGACACCACCGCTGCCATCTTGGGAAGCAATAGCTAGGACGGATCCACACATAATGCTGGATGGAAGTCGTCTACCGTTTGCTGCCTATTCAGGTCATTTTGATTTGAGCCAACAATTAGGGGAAACAAATAGTTTATCAGCTAAATGTACGGCACCGCTTGCTTCTTCTTTGCAAAAGAAAGACAACATTTACGCAAAAGAAGCCTTGAGGCCTTACGGTCTGATGAATAGCTACATTAACACCAGGGAGACCCAGCTCTCTTCAAATCCACTCTGTGAAAGAATTACCTCTTCGTCGACGACGGGTTCAACCGATGGAATGGAAGTCCAGGTGAATGGCGGAGGGAACGGGCTTCATCGTTTAAATTGTCAGCAAAGCATTCAGGCGTTCTACTTTGATCGAGGCCTGCAATGAATGTTCGTCCGGACTATGCCCACATAGCCATCTCTTAAAAATCTCGCAATTTCACGGTATCAGGTACTTCAATCACACCTATAATTTCAGTTCTCGTTGAGTTAAAGGCAGGGAATTAATTCGTTATAATTGTTTGAAAGGAAGTGTCCATCTATCTATATGTGATCAAATTTGAAGGGTTAATCTCACGGTGTCAGATACTTCAATGACACCTATAAATTTCAGTTCTTGTTGAGTTAAAGATAGGGCAATAATTAGTTATACAAACACTAATTGTTTGTAGTACATTTACCTATCTATCTCTGATCAATTTGAAGGGTTAATCTTAGTCTTTAAGTTGAACACGTATAAATTTCAGTTCTTGTTGAGTTAAAGATAGGGCAATAATTAGTTATACAAACACTAATTGTTTGTAGTACATTTACCTATCTATGTCTGATCAATTTGAAGGGTTAATCTTAGTATTTAAATTGAAGCTTATAAATTTATTAAGTAGATTAAAAGTTGAAAAACTAGTAAAAAAAAGTTGAAAAGAGAAAAGGGTAATTATACACCTTTTAAATAAAATATTGTTTTTTCAATTATTAAAATATTGTTTTTTCAATTATTAAAAATGTTAGAATTTAATAATTCTATAGATATGTTGAAATTTCAATAGAAAGTAATAATAAACATATTTTATAATTTCAAATATAATTTTTTGATGGATTATATATATATATATATATATATATATAACTTCATAATCATTGAACCATTTTTCTATGAATTTCAAATATTAAAGCATGACAATATAAAACTTTAAACACAATCACAAAATCAATTTTTTGTTGTGAGCATCAATATAAAAGAGGATGCAATCTATGTATCCATATGATGCATGAGCAATGCATATTACATTCATATTTTGAGCATACCCCAATCCTTCTTCACAATGGGGATCATGTTCATTTTATATAGATCTCTCTAGAAAACAAGAAAGTGCAGTAGATCTTGAAGCCATTGTTGAAGGGTGATCATATTTCAACATCATAATAAAAGCAATGGAAAGACCCTACTCGCATTATAGGCCACTAGGGACATGACAATCTAGCACGATTGCATCCATTGTTTATTATTTAAGCTAATATGTTAATGAGAAACATGAAACTACTCATAAAGAACACTAAGTATGTTAATTTTTTATTGAGTATATTAATTGTTCACTTTATTTCTCAAACCATGTGAAAATGCATGAAAGAGTGGGATGTTATACCATAATCCCTAATGCACAAGTTTAATGAATTTATGTTCTCCCTAGCTTTCTTAAGAAACCCACCTAGTGTCAAAACTGTTGTTCCAAAGATCTTAGGCTTGGGATGAGGAAGGTGAAAGAGAGCTATGGGACATTCTCAAAATATTTAGTATATTTAGTATAAAAAAGAAGATCACAAAGAAAATAAAAATATCGCAAGTGTTAAAGGAAAAGATAACAAGGAAAATGGCAATATAGTGAGTGTGGGATTAAAAACATGAAGTATGTAAACTAAATGCAATGCTATTTCATATATTGACAAGCAACAACAATGCTCATAATGCATGAATTCAAATCGGAATTCACAAAGACAAGGTGTCTAAGCTTCTTTGGTAAGATTTCATTAAGTGACACATAAATAGTGCATACACCAATAAGGTGGTAGGTTATTTATTTAAATGTGAGTTATGTGATGGATTTATGTCTTTAGAGGCCAAAGGAAAGTATTATGTGATGAACCAATGTTCATTAACCAACCATACATTAGAAGTGAGGACCTTGATGGGTTATTGAAAATATGACCCTTCTTTTGACGTTTTATGATATTTTTTGTCCTTCATAAATGACGAGTGATTTCAAAATCTAATTTTTTTGGGGTGTTTTTTGAATTACCCTTCTAGGATAGGTTTGAACCTCTTGGAAGGACTAGGAAGGGTTCAATTTTGATCGCTACTACCCAGGATAGTGTTTTTTTTATGGGTTAGTGAAAACAACCTTGTTTTCATAAAAATAAAATCAAAGTTAAACTTTTGAAATCTACCCTAAATTTCAAAACTTAGATTTTTTTCTTAAATTTTTTAACTTACTGTGTTTTCAACATGCATATAAGAACACTTCTATTTTTCCTAGTGCATGTGAATCTTCACCTTCTCCATAAATATATGATTATTAGAGAAACCTACACATATTCAAGGTAGGTAAAATTTGTATTTTAACATCCAATAATAGAGGATCAAGTTAACAACATAATGAATTGTATAACGTGAAACGTTGTTTTCCTACTCATATATGTGAACAACATAAACATAAATCAAGCAAACAACATATGATGATCGACATACCTTATATGTGAGAATTGTTATTGAAATTCCACATTGATAATCATATATATTAATAATAATATATATTGATATGTATAATGTCTGCGGCACTAGGCCTGGACGCGCACACTTCCACCACAGACCGAAATGGAGGAAATCAGGTAGGAAGGATGCTCTATGTGAATGAGGAGACAAAATTATTCATATAGGGGAGAGTTTAGGTTCCTTGGATGCGAGACATGCCAAAGGGAGACTCCACCCAAGGTGCCTTGTGACTCAAGTCAAATGACAGACAATTTGATGAAGGGTTGAGGGCATCACTTAGGCACTCCACAAACGAATAAAATCGACTAATGCATTGGTGGCACACTTAGGAGAGTCGGCTCGACTCACCTAAGGTGCACACCACCCAGGATGACAAGTTTGTTAAATGAATAGGGTGTGCTGACATGAGGGTCACATTAAGGTTGGGTTTGTTGGTCCAATATGCACATTGGTTGATGGGTGCATGGGCTAGATGGGCACATTGGGTCAATGAAGGGTCACGATAGTCGATTGAGTGAGACAATTTGCAAAGGGGCATGACACACCCAAGAGACATGACGTTTCGCACAAGTGACCCTTGGAGTCCATATAAGAGCAAGGGAGCACAACCAAAGAAGGAAACTTTGTAGAACTTGGAAGAGAAAGAGAGCTCTACAGTTCTAAGGAAGACAAAGAGGGTGAGTTTCCTCAAGTAGCCATGTCACTCCACTTGGGAGGATTTTTTCTTTCTTGAGGAGGATTTAGTGGATAGAGTTGGGCGAGCTACTTTTGGCTTGGTTTTGGGGAAGTATGGAAACATAGATCTGTTGGAGGCATGTGTGAGGTAGAACCAAAATCTATGAATTCCATGGAAACAAAGAGACATCAAGTCATCGGTTGAGGCAACATCTAAGGTGCATTGCAAGAGGATGCACAGATGGTTTCGATAGAGAGTCTTGTGCGATTAATCTGTTTATGAGTGTATTGGTGAGGTGAGGCAAGCCGTTTGACTCTATCAAAGTTGTAAACCCAACCGATAGTGCTCATATTGTAAATGTTTTGCAATAACAAAGAGTTAGACAGGTGTTAGGCATGGTTTGTGTCGCCCACACTATATTTATGTGTCTCTTATTTGTTTTTTTGTTTTTCTCTTGGATTCTCATGGTCGTGAATGCATGCTTATATATAACTAAGTGTTAAGAAGATAAGATTTGTTTAAGTATACAAGAGTTGCACTAGAGTAGGAGTGTGACTCGTTGAGAACCTAGAATGGAGTATGTGTTAAACTCATGCTTATACTGAGATATGTAATCAATATATGATAATTTTTTACTTTATTTAACCATTCATCAATCATTCATTAGCTGAGAAATAATAATCACATATGAACTCAAATCACAATGCATAGAGTTTAATATGGAAACCCAATCGGGAGAAAACCATAAAACTTATCTTTATAAATGTATGTAGGCACTAACCTACTATTACAAATATTGTAGGCACCAACCTACTGGAGTCACCAATCTCCTTAACTGAGCACCAACTCAGCAAGATGTATGCACCAACCTACTAGAGACACCAATCTCCTTAACTGAGCACCAACTCAACAATATGTAGCCACCAACCCACTGGAGACACCAATCTCCTCAACTAAGCACCAAATCAACAAGATGTAGGCACCAGCCTACTAAAGATGCCAATCTCCTCAACTAAGCACCAAGTCAATAAGATATGTGTGGACACCAATCCAATATATTCATACTCTTAGTACTTATGACTTTAGTTGTATGCTTCATCCCACATAAAATCCTTCAAACCCTAGAAAGCCTCATAACATTGTTCCTAGAATGTAGTCACTCACGAAAAAATCCACTGACGGTAACATCAAAACCTCAAAACAGTGTACACGGCAGCATCAAAGACCTTCAATCCTTAATATCTCACTTTAAGAACAAGAAAGACCTCGAGAAAATCCCTTAGACTTATCTTGCACACCCTTAGATCCCAGAAAGACACCCCAACATATTTAGTGCACCTCAGATCATTTATGTGCACCTCAGACTTGATATCTTGCTTAGTTACTCTACAAATGAAAATCTATATCCTATGTTTATAGTAATTATGTCCCCACTTTTAGGGTCGACCTATAAATAATGGTTGATCCGACCTCAAATTTTTGGTTGGGTTGTCAAACGAAAAAATTCATATTTCCTCATTCCTAGGGAGATAGAGGTAATTCCATATACCATTGAAAAGGTCTCAAAATAATATTTCCAACCATATAACATGTTCTCCAATTTGATCTAGGTATATATGGTAAAAATTCTTTCAAAGATAGGATATCCAAATTGATCATCAAAAATCCAAAATTAAATATTTCAGTTCAATCTCCATCTTGCAATATTTATATTGGACATTTGTAGGCTTGTAATATTTATATTGGACATTTATAGGCTCTCCCTATATTTGACATCAGTGACAACAATATTTCCAACAATCTTCCCCTTTGTCATTGATGGAAACCCTAGGTCAATTATGATCCTCCCCTTGTCTGTAATTATTCCTCTGTCTACAAATTATCCCTCTTTGAAATCAATGGAAAAGGGATTCCCCCATAAGCTTGTGCTTCCATTTACTAACAATATGATAGGGATGTCACTCCCAGCTTCTATTCCATACGAATTTTTTCTTCTGTGACTTCATGGAGTATGTATACATTGCTTGAGGTTTTGTTTACATTTAATGCTAATCTTCCCGAAGCCGCTTTCCTTATATCACACCCTTTAGAATGAAACATGAAGTTGTAGCCTTGATCAGAAATTTGACTGCCACTTAGAATATTTTTATTTAACCCTTCAACATATAGGGAATTTTTGTGTCTAGTATTTCCATTATCAAGACTAACAATACCTTTTCTAACTATCCTTGCAAAGCCATTATGCCGAAAAGTAACCTTTCCTCCCTTTTCTTCCTTCAAAGTGAGAAACTTGGTTTATTCCCATGTCATGTGTTTTGAACAACCACTGTCAATGTACCATTGGTTCCCTTGATTTTGAGAATAAAGTGCAAGTCTGCATTCTTCCTTATTATATTCTTCTTGCTTCCTTTTCCACACCTTTGTTTATTCTTCTTTATGTTTGACAAGACCATCTTCTTCCTTCTTTATTATGTTGTCTCTATAGTCTTATGCTATGTGCCCATAGTTATTTCACTTATAACATTCAACATTGTGGTCAAGTATGGGAGCAAATGAATTGTAGTTTCTATCAACAAACCCATCATAACTTCTAGTTTTGTTGCTCACATAATGGTTCTTTGCAATTTTCTAAGAAGCTTTGTTTATATCTCTCACATGATTACTTCTTGCATAATATTTTCAATCTATTGCTTTATGAACAAAGCTATTGCAAGAAAAACAATATCCAAGAAATATATTTTGGTATCGGTTTATGAAAGGTAGTCTTGGTGGAACAACTCTTCTGAACTCATTCTTGTGGGTAGAATCATATTTATGTTGGTCATGATTTCCTTTCCTGCTATTGATTTCATTGTTGATGGGTCCTTTGAGAATATTGTCATAGATTTTAGGTTTTTCTTCATTTTCCTTTTTTGATGGTGTTGTTATCTTAGTGCTTGCATCTCCCTCGGGGGTCTTTTGTTTTTTGTCTTATCCAAGACCCTTCTTCATGAATGGTGACCTTTGGAAACTGAGAATACTATCTAATATTTCAGTACTCTTTCCAAATTTCAAGCTTATTTTCAATTGATCAATTTTTTTCTCAAGTTTCTTTCTTAAGGAAACTATTTCAACTTCTAGCTTCTTGCAAATTTCTTCATTTTCATATAGCTGACTTTTCACCACTTCTTCTATCATTTTTGCCTCTTCTAGTTGAGTATTCAGGATGAAAATTGTCTTCTCTATTTCTTCAAGATCATGATCATCTTCTTCATATTTATACAATTTCTCCTTCTATTCTTTTCTCTAAGTCTGTTGATTTATTCTAAGGAACTAATGAGTTTTACTTCAAGATTCACTTCCCCGTCAATGTCTTATTCTTCTTCTTCTGATTTTTCTTTCTTATTGTCTTCATTTTCTTTATCAGTAGACTTTGTATCCATGTCCATGAAGAAGAATTCTTCTTTTTCAAAATCAGAAATATGTCCATCACTTTCTTTAGATGAGATACTATCCTCTCTAGAGTAAAAAATCTTATTCTTAGTATATTTTCCTCTTTTGTGTCTATACTAGAACAACCACATTATAAAATTGGTTGATATATGTCGATCGAGTTTATTTCCATATTTCCAAATAAATCACCATTCCTGGAAGCAACTAACCAATAAATACACAAATCATAATTCTTATGCTATTAGCTGTCATATATTAAGAAACGTTTATGTTGTTATACATACATTGTTTGATTCTGGATTTAATTTTGAATTATCAATAAAATAGAGAAATTGGGTAGTAGGAGTGCAACTTGTCCAGAAACCAGTAGGCATATGCAACGTTCTTAGTTGTTTGCATGTGAAAATCATTGAGAATTGGAGAATGATGGGCTTATCCGTATGATGGTTTTTCAATCACTCTTATTGTGATTATATTTAAAAATTCAAGATAATCCCATTTCCAGAAGAGCTTGGCGTTGCTCACAACCAAACTCACAAAAAAATCTCAATTGGCAGGTGGTGCTAAAATGACACAAGGAAAGGAGAAGGGATCCCGATTTCCTCTAAACAAAGGAAAAGGAAAGGTCTTTGGTCACCCAAAGAAGAAAAGAAATCCATGCTTGCGGAAACCCTAAAATACCATCCAACCTGTAGTGTTGGCCATGTAAACCACTGTTTTCTCATTCCGGATAACTGACTTTACACATGCCAATCTATAAAAAAAAATTGAATATGTGTCTCTCTAGAAAGAATACACACACCAACACTTGATCTATGCATATCCCAACCTGTTAACTCATCAGAGAGAAGGATGTTGGACGTAGATCTTGAATAATATTGGTGTGAAGAGAAAATGCCTTCTATCGGTTGGTTGGGTGAGATTGACAAATACAACATAGAAGAAAACATAGCTCGTTTGAGGATGATGAAATGGTTCAAGATAGCTGACTATCCATTATCTCAACTCCATGAGATTATCTTAACAGTAGTGAAATTATAAATCAACTACATTGTAATTCAAACATTACTACTTAATCCCGGACTTCATTATAAATGTAGAGATTATTAAAATATGAGTTTCTTGGCAACACATCCACAGTCTCTGGACCTCACGTCAAATTAGAATGTCACTGAAACGAAGTAAAATTCGTTGCAAAATTGATTCCGGACACACAGTACGAAAACTTGTGATCTCATAAACTGCATTCCTAACTGATGTTTGAATCCTGTAGGCTGAAAATCTCTGAGGAAAAGGATTAACTTCTTCTAAAATTTTCGTGGAAGAAAAATATTTTTCTAATATTTTGCAGTTTACAAGAAACAAAATCTATGACAGAGATTTTGTTGTACAATTGGTTAGGGTTTCATTACATACGCTCATGTATGGGCTTCAAATTTGCAATTGTTACAATTTTTCTTAATTAATGAATGCAATACTATGTCCTCCTATCGAAAGGACCTAAGAACCTAAGAGAGACTCAACTTGGTGAATGGAAGTCAATCAACATTTATTTTTTTATGTGTGATGCCTTCATGCTTACTATTAAATGTTTCCCATATATCAATAAAATTGAATAGTTAAAAGGGTTTTAGATTGTACACAAGCCACGTTTATTTTGGCTAACAAGTCACAAGCTAGATATGATAAATCTGATGTCTCGATCTAAATCTAATATACTACTCAATTGACAAAAGAAAAATCTGAATTTAAAGTGCCAAAAGTCTTAGAACAATGAAAATCCCATCCTTCTTTAGTAAACCACCTGGTCTCATCTTCAAAGAAAATATTTAGTATTATATATTTATAGAACTCGCATGCGGTTCCACTATGCAGATAAACATTACAACACACGGTATATGAAAAGAACGTGCAGACTCTGTAGACAAATGTTACCACATGAAGTATATGAAACAAAACCGCCCGAGTCACCCACTCACCACTCCGTAAAGAAGCCACCATAAAAAGAACATAAACACAATTAAAAAAAACAAATTACACTAAAAATACTTAGTAAAAAATTTAAAAGCTGTCAAACACCTAAATCTATATTGAATAGTCATTGTTATACTAATCACCTTAATCACCCATTTTAATGATGAACAAACATTTTTTGTTATACAAGGAAGTTAATGCTTGAAATGACAACCTTTCATTTAGTGTGACGACTAAGAATATTATGAGAATATGTAATCGTGGCCATTAAAATCTCACTTTTGTTTAAAAGACCACTAATTCTAGCCATTTCCAATAAGTGTACGCCTCGTAAATATTTGCTTCTATTATTGTGTTCTTCTTTGAAATTATTATCCTCATCATTGCTCTCTTCCCTTTTTTCATATGGGCATTTAGCAACAAAATTCCCTACTCTACCAAAATTAAAAGATATGAAGGGTAGCTTAACTTTGTGTTTATCGGATCCTATTTTTATCTTTCACACAAGTTGTGCTTATTTTATATTTAATTCATGGATCGAACAATCATATAATTTATGTACTTTTGTCTTATTTGATGATTTGAAAGTTGCTTCCTTCATGTTGGATTTTTTTTTTCTATCCTCATCTCATATGGAGTGAGAATCTCATGCAACGCATTCATTGTTAGTTTCTCAAGATCCTTTATTTCTTCAATGGCACAAACTTTGGTATCAAATCTTAAGTGGAGAGACCTAAGAACTTTTTGCACAATCATTAATTCTTCAACCTCCTCACCAAGTCCTCTGATACCGTTGACAATTTCATCCACTCGAAAAAAAAAGGCTGCAACATTTTCTTTGTTGTTTATTTTCAAACTCTTGAACTGTCTTCTATGAGTTTGGAGCTTTTATTTCTTCACCTTGTCATCACCTTCATATATATTTTAAAGTTTGTCCCAAATATATTTGGTCGATTTACAATGCATCACCTTGACAAATTATTATTCTGATAGAACACTCCATAATGCATAGTTTGTTCTACTAAACAATGGACCCTTGTTTGTGAAGAAACCTTCTTGACTAGCCATGTGTGCTCTTGATATATACCTTCCAATGGTTAGACTATTTCTGAAGGAACCTTCTCTAATACCAATTGTTGAAATTAAGTTTATATTGGGGGGTGTTGAATCGATATACAATATTTTTTTACTTTATTTAATCATTGATTAATCATTCATTAGATGAGAAACAATAATCACATATCAAATCAAATCAAAATGCACAAAGTTTAACATGAAAACCCAATTAGGAGAAAACCATAAAACTTATCTTTATAAATTCATATAGGCACCAACCTACTGCTACAAATATTGTAGGAAACAATCTACTTGAGACACCAATCTCTTTAACTGAGTACCAAATTAGTAATATGTAGGCACCAACCTACTGGAGACACCAATATCCTCAACTTAGCACCATCTAAGCAATATTCATGCACTAACCTATTGGAGACACAAATCTCCTCAATTGAGCACCAACTCGATAAGATATGTGTAGACACCAATCCAAGATATTCATATACATAGTACTTCTAACTTCACCTACATGCTTCATTCCAAAAACAATCCTTCACACCCTATAAATCCTCATAGCATCATTCCTGGAATGTAATCACTGACAACAATATCACAACCTCAAAACAATGCACACAACAACATCACAGACCTTCATTCCTTCATACTGCACCTTGATAACAATAAACACCTCAAGAAAATCCCTTAGACTTCTCTTGCACAAATTTAGATCTTAGAAAAACACCCCAACACCTTAAGCTCAACTTAGATCAAATTTTCAAACACCTGGATTGATATCTTTCTTAGTTACTCTACAAACGCAAAAATCTATCTTGTATTTATAGTAATCATGTCCCCACTTTTAGGGCCAACCTATAAAGATTGGCTAAGTCGACCTCAATTTTCTAGTTGGTTTTTCGGACGAAAAAATTCATAACTCCTCATCCCTAGGGAGTTAAAGGGAATTCCATATACCATTGGAAAGGTCTCATAATAATTTCCAACCATATAATTTGTACTCGCATTTGAGCTAGGTATGTAGGGTAAAAATTCCTTCAAAGATAGGGTATCCAAACTTATAATCAAAAATAAAAAATTAATACTTTCAACAATCTCTATATTTCAATATTTATCTTGGACATATGTAGGATTGTAATATCTATCTTGGGAATTTGCAGGCTCCACCTATATCTGACATCAATGACAACAATATTTCCAACAATATGGGTATGCTCTAGGTGAAGAGGTGTAGTCCGAACAAAGTGTCCTTGGTGTTTCCAAGTAGCCAAGTGAGAAACGTCGTGGTGCCGCACAACCTCAAGTGATTCATGATCGTAAGATTCAGCTAGGCACACTGTGAGGACATGAAATATGGTATTAGAGTGGATTCGTTGTAGATTTTGAGGAAGGGTTGGGGAGTTATTCACCACTATCTTAACCATAGATGGTATCAAAGAAGACTTGGGTCTTCACCACTACTGCATATGAAACAATGGTGGGGGAGGGTCGCACTTATTTGGTGAGATAGTTTGAGAACAGGTTTGGTGAGGGTTCGACGGATTGACCCATCATAGAGGAAACCTGAGCACATAATTGGTGAAATGTTTGGTGGAGCAAACTTGTTCATCGCAGACTCTGCATAGACCTACGATAGATGTTTGGTTGATGGTATGGTGGGAAGGTTAGTTTTGGTACACACCTTATGTATGATGAGAGAAAAGTTGTGGTGAAACGAAGCACTTGGACAGGGTGGGAGATAACATAACTCATCATAGAGTTCATCACAGAACCTATCGCTGACTTGAATGCAGAGGTAGACTTTATTGGTTTGATGTGTGATGAAATTTAGTCCCAAACCTATTGTGCACACCTTGGAGAGACCATGCACAAAGTTTTTTGGAGAACCAAACACTTGGGAAAGGATGATGAACGCAAGATCTGTTTCTTGACTTGTCACATAGATAACCAAAGAAGTGATTGTAGAAGAAAAGGAAGAGGGTGACTGCATAAGTGATCATGAAGGGGAGAAGTTCGGGGTTGCACCAAGGTGAAGCACTTGGGTTCATTTGACCACCTAGGGTGACCTAGATAAGCTTCGAAACAAGAAGTTAGTTGGGCATGTTTCCATCATGATGTCTATGTGCCATGCATCACTGAGAACAACTGTTTATTTGAGATGGTTTATTGGACAAATGGTTAGAATGAAACCTTCAAATGTGGTATCTCTTCACAGAGTTACAACAGTCAATTAACATCAATATGAATTCTCAATTGGGAGATGGATGCATGGTGTCTTGAAGTGAAAACAGTCAAGGTGCGGAGATGGAAAGACATTGGAGATGAGTTCGGTCGGTTGCATGCCAAGTTTGGAACTTAGATGGATTTATGAAGTGGGTGAATGGACTCATCCTTGTATCACATAGAACATCTTGTAGGTTTATGGAGCTACAAACAATGATTGAAGTGAGTTCACGTAGAGAGTTGGTTTCTTGGGCAAGAGGAGGTCCATGACAATAGACTTGAACCATGGTTGTAGTGAACGTTGTCATTTGAAAGGTATATTTGATTTCAATTTATTGCATTTCCTAATTTTTGTATTGAGTTATTTGAAGGGAATTTGAATGACTTGTTGGTTCAAGTGAAATTTGCTTCCATAGTGAGAACCAGAAGACATGAGGATGAATCAAGCAGTGTAGATTTGAAGTCTTGCAGTAGCTTGGGATGCCTTGGTTGGACGAATTTGTAGAGAGCTTGGGGTGACCTTCTTGGATGAGTCCTGTGGTGGAATTCAGAATATTTGAATGTAGACACAGAGATGGATTGGGGGAAGCTTCCTAACTCTTTGATAAGGCATGTTGGATAGGTCATTGTGGTGAAGTGGGCAGTGAAGTATGTACGTGACAATTTTGAGAGGATGGGTGAGGCTCCTTGGTGTATGGGGACTTAGCTAGATTTGTTGAGTCAGGTGGTGACTTAACAATCATGATGACAGTGCCAAATATTGAATGCTTGTAGCAAGTGCAAGGTGATTTTGTTCTAGTAGATGGATGAGGTTAGTAGAGAAGTTGACTAAGAATCGTTGAGAGTCAACTTGAATGGGCATAATGCAGACCAAGTGACTTGGGTGGTGTCCACTCATCTTTGGTATGCAACATTGGGTGAGGCAATGTGCACCTTGGTGAACTGTAGATGATTGTGCGATGACTGAAAGATATAGGGAGGATCGTTGGTTGAGGTTGGAAGAAATATTTTCTTGAACTAAGACATGGAAGTTATTTGAGGTGGCTCATTCTACTTGGAGAACTTTGGATAGTTCATTGGGATTTTTGAAGAGTGTAGGTACATTGGCCACACTCATCACGGATGTTGAGTTGGGTTGAAATGACTTGACCAAAGGAGGTGAGTTGAGGAATTTCCTTTGTTTGGAGGATTGAATGGACATGAAGATTGTAGCATGAAGATATTACTTGGGTGTGAGCATGTCTCTTGCTTTGGGCAACATGGTTGAGGGTGAAGCCTAACCATTCCAAGGCATGGAGTGGTAGACACAACAACATGGATGAGAGATGAATTATTTAGAAAAAGGTAATCTATATGTACAGGTCTTAGGGAAGATTGGATAATTGTGCCATGAGGTGGATAGTGGAGTAAAGTCTTCGTGGATGACTTTGCTTTGGGGTGATTGCAGCATGAAGAGATTACTTGGGCGTGAGCGTGTCTGTTTATTTGGGTAGCATGGTTGAGGGTGAATCCTAACCATTCCAAGGCATGGAGAGGTAGATGCAACAACATGGATGAGTGATGAATTAGTGAAGCAAAGGTAGTCTAGATGTACAGTTCTTGGGGAAGATTGGATAACTGTGTCATGAGGTGGATAGTGGAGTAAACTCGTCATGGATGACTTTACTTTGGGGTGACTTCATAGTGAAACAAGGTGAGAGGAGACCTTGCCTTTGTCTGAGATCATTGCATGGATGGGCCAAATTGTGCAAGGAAGTCGGAGTACAAATGCAACTGTAGGTTCAAATTGTAGCACTTAGACGTTGTGCAGGATCCCCTTAATGAAGATCAAACAATTGAAGCAATGATGAGGCAATGATGGACACTTTCCTTAGTCTTTGGAATTGGATGGAGTGAAGGAGATGCAGACAAAAAGGGCTAATTTTGAGAATGGAGATTAAAATTTCAAGAAATGGACATGACGGTTGGATTAGCTACCCAACCAGTGCAGGACTTGAGGCATGTAGTGTGCAGAGACATGACAAATTTGGTTGAAGTATGGGTGCAACAACAAATTCACAGAAGTTCAACACTTAGACATTTTTAAAGTTCTAGTTGAGGTTGTAGAAACAGTTGAGACAACAACAAAAATAGTGAAACAAAGAGTGATTGTCATAGTGGTGCAGTGACAACTTAGACACCATGGATAGAGTTGGGAAGGAGACATATTTTCATCATAGAAGAAAGTTTGGTCACACACAACTTTGGACAGAGGGTAGTGTAGGTGGTTACATAGGTTGAAAATGTTCATTGTGCGAGTTGGAAACTTGGGGTTTCCACTTTGCAAGGAATATTGAGGTTTCCACTTTGGCATAATTTCAGGGTTTCTAGTTGGCACGAAACTTGGGGTTTCCAATAGACTTCATTGCATATGAGATACAAGTTTGGGTAGAGACTTGGAGATCACATATTTTGTGGATGTTTCTGAGGACGCCAATGAATTTAGGTGGGAGGGGATGTAAGGCCTACAACATCAAGCTTGGGTGCGCAAAATTCCACCATAGACCAAAATAGAGCAAATTGGGTAGGCATGATGTCTGGTGTGAATGAGGAGATGAAAGTATTCATATAGAGGAGATTTGGGGTTCCTTGGATGCATGAAGTGCCAAGGGGTGACTTCACCCAAGGTGTCTTGTGACACAAATTAGACGATGGATTGTTTGATGAAGGGTTGAGGGCATGACTTAGGCACTCCACCAAAAAATAAAATCAGCTAAGGCATGGTGGGGCGTAGTTAAGAGATTCAGATCGACTCACCTAAGGGGATGACGAATCAGTTAGATGGATGGAGTGCACCAGCATGAGGGGTGCACTAAGTTTGGGCATGTCGTTCCAAGAGGCATGTCAGTTGATGGGTGCACAGGCTAGATGGGCACATCGGGTTCACTAAGGGGGTGACAATCAGTTGAGTTTGATGATTCACGAAGCGATGCAATACACCCTTGAGAGACATTACGATTTGTACAAGTGATTATTGAAGTCCATATAAGAGCAAGGATGCACAACCAAAGAAGGCATATTGGTAGAAATTTGAAGAGAAAGAGAGCTCTGCAGTTCTAAAGAAGAAAAATAGCTTGAGCTCCCTCAAGTAACCAAGTCACTCCACTTGGGAGGATGTGTGCTCCCTTAAGGAGGATTCGGTGGACAGAGTTGGGCAAGCTTCTTTTGGCTTGGTTTTGGGGAATTATGGAAATGTAGGTTTGTTGGAGGCATGTGTGAGGCAGAACCAAAATTTTTGAATTCTATGGAAACAAAGAAACAACAAGTCTATGGTTGAGGGCACGTTTGAGGTGCACCGTAGGAGGTTGTAGCGACGGTTGCGAAAAATAGTCTTAGTGTGAAGAATATGTTTATGAGTGTCTTGGTAAGGTGAGACAAGTCATTTGACTCTATCGAGTTTTAAACTGATATGGTAGTGCTCATATTGTAACTATTTCGCAATAACAAAGACTTAGTCGAGTGTTAGGCATGGTTTGTGTCGCCCGCACTATATCCAGTTTCTCTTGTTTGTTTCATTGTTGTATTTTTGACTTCTCATGTTCATGAATGTATGCTTATATATGATTAAGTGTTAAGAATATAACAATTGTCTAAGTATACAAGAGTTTCGCTAGAGTAGGAGTGTGAGTCACTGATAGCCTGGAACATAGTATGAGTATGCTCTAGGTGAAGAGGCGTAGTCCGGACGAAGTATCCTTGGTGTTGTCAAGAATCCAAGTGAAAAACATCGCGGTGACGCACCCCCTCAAGAAGTGCACGATTGCAAAATTCAACTAAGCATATTGTGGGGATGTGACAATATATTTATATTTATTATACTAGTTATTTTTTAATAAATATTTATTATTAAAAATTAATTGTTTTTTAATAAAATGTTCGTTTAGAATTTGCTAAAAATACACTATTGTATATGATGATTAACATACCTAATTCGAATCATTATTGAACATTAAATTAATTTGTCGTCTCGCCACAATCGGGCTTTTCTTTGACGGAATTCAGAACTAGTTCAATGGTTGACTGCCTTCGATGTCTAGATTTGTTTAAAAGAGTTGGAGTGTTCATTGTGCTGAGTTCATTCATGGTAAAAAAATTCATTGAAAATTTAGGTCAGAAAACAATTGTTAGGAGTTTAAACAAATGGTTGAACTCAAACAAAGTTTTAACTAAGTATTTAACAAGGCCAATAGACTGCATGAACCAACATGCTTTTCGTCGTTGCATCTCTACAATAGGTGTTCTCTCAAATAATTGACACAATATACACTATCCATATGCATCCACGTCTCTTCCTCTGTCATGCTAACTAAAACCTAAATTTTACTGTTTTATGTTTTGATTCTTTTTATTTAGTAAGACGATATAAATTTGGACAAAATAACTAATTTTTATTATTTAAATTGCATACTAAAAATTCTTGAAAAACTCAGATTATATAGAATTAGTACCTCAAATATACAGATCCAAAAATTTCTGACCAAATTTCAAAAGAAAACCCTTAAAAATATTCCAAAAAAAATCAAAACCTAAAACATTTAGCCTACGTGAAGCATAAAACCCTTTGGCGCGTCCTGACCAAATTGTTTAGTTCTCGTTATCCCAGGTTCTGACCAAATTGTTTAGTTCTCGTTATCCCAGCAACCTGCAAGTTAGCTGGACGCACAGAGTGGCAATAACACCCATACGTTATTTATCACAAAGAAATACGTAACAACCTGACAAAGACGCGTACATAAACGGTCAATTCATTGGCATTAACTTGCGATGAGCTCTCTCCTAATGGCACTTGGCCAATTCACTAACACCCTCAAATGGCTAACACGATTTGATATTTTCATTTGCACAAACAGCCAATTTACAATATCTCATGTTTTTTCTTGTCGCTGGCCAATTTACTGACGGAGCAATCTAATGGGAGAAATTTTTTCCTTTTTAGGTAAAAAAATTGGCTTGAATCTGGTCAGATTTTCAGTGATAGTTTAAGTTTGGTATGGCTGAAAGTTCTATACATTTCAAAACCTTACCCAGAAATTTTGCCACATTTTAAACCAATTCATATACTCAAAAAATCAATCAAACTTCTAAATATATCAAAAATTCAAAACTACATTGCCAAAAAAACATGCCTGAAAAATAACTCAAAAAGAAAAATTACTCTCAAATTAACCTACTCCATTTACTAACATCCTTAAATGACAAACACTATTGGCTAATTGCTATCAACACATCAACACGGTCACCTATTCATAATTTCCATCTTATTTATTCTAACGACAAACCCCTCCGTGTCCTGTCACACTTTTCATCTTCCTTATCAACCCCACTCCATCCATCCATCCATCAACTGTTCCATCAATTGTGGCGTTTTCCGCACTTTTATATATGATTTCCACCCTACTTCATCCTTCACCTGTGGCATCATCAGGTAGTAGTGTTCTTTCTTTTCCATGAGAATTATGCCAAGCTCATGATGGTGGCAGTGAAGCCCTCATTTTCTCCCATACCTCCCTTCGGCCCCACCCTATATGCATTCTCATTTCCCTTGATATATATCCCATGCCCACTTATGACAGTGAGGTAGGGGATTTATTTTCTCTATCCTCTCGCCGCACCTTCATATCCATCTTCATTTTCCTTAATATCCTTTAAGTATCTTTTATTTATCATGCCCACGATTGTTTGGAAATTGGTTCCCTCATATTTTCCAATATCTCCCCCATTTCCACTTTTATAATCACTTTTTTTTTTTTTAATATCTCCTAATATCAAGGGGTAGTGGAGATTTTTTCTAATCTTATATTAGGTTTTCTCTAATATATGTTTCCCCACATGTCCCCCCACTTAGATATCATGGAAAACTTAATATTATATTGAGATTTTCTTAATATCTCCATCTTTCCCTAATATTTAGAGTTAGGAGAAGCTTTCCTTGATGTAATATTAAATTTTCCATGATATCTCTCCTCACTACAAGATAATAGGGAAAACATAATACTATATTATGTTTTTTCTATTTTTCCTTAATATAATATGTGGAGTTAGGGGGGCATTTTCCTTTCTCTAATATTAAAGTTTTCCTAGTATCTCCCCCACCATGAGATATTAAGGAAAACTTAATACTATATTATTGTTTCTCTAATATCTCCACACACTTAATATAATATTAAATTTTCTCTAATATTGGGAGAAACTTAATAAAATATCAGTTTTTCTCTAATATCTCACCCTACCTCCACCATGTGAAGGTGGAAGCATATATTAGGTAAAAATTAATATAATGTGCAAGTGATGAGAGGTATCAGAATAATATCTCCTCCTACTCCCCACACCACCTCAGATGGGTAAGGGGGTAGGGAAGATATCTTAGGGAAAACATGAGGGTGGAGGTAGATATTAGGGAAAACTTAATATAATGTGGGAGCGGGGAGATATATTATAATAATATCATGTCTTCATTAATATCTCTCCACACCACTTCAGGAAGTAGGTAAAAGGAGACAATAGAGAAAACTTAATCCAATATAAAGTATTTCCCACCCTCACACCCCCACCCTATGGGGATGGGGGAGATCAATAAAAATACTATATGGGGATAGGGGGGATATTAAGGAAACTTAACATAATATTATTTTTTCCCCAATATCTCCTCGCATTCCCAGACCCACCCTAATATATTTCCCCACCCACATAGGGTAAGGCTATGAGGGTGTGTACTTGGATCAGGTGTTAGGGAGGAGAGTACACGATGGGGAGCCATCCCACCCATCCCATCCACTTGGAAGCATCGTACACAAGCAGACCTAGACAGAGGACATCAGATCACCTACTAGTTATCATGATTTCCAAGCATTTATACTAGCAAGCATTCAGTTCAAGGTTCATTCCTTTTCATCGTGTTATGATGTTGTATCCATCAGTGAAATAATGTTGTTTTCTAACACAATTATTGCTACTCATTATCATTGCAAGTCCGCACACTCAACATTAACCATGGGTGAGTCCATATTTTGGAGGTTTTATTATGCATGGTTGCATTGGGTCTACCCTATTCTCATTCCATATGCTCTTTGTTTCCCTCGTTGGAACTCTCACATGTGCCTTCATCCCTTATCTCTGCAATCTCAGTCACCACCTACATTTAGACAACCTCTTCTCATATATTACCTTGCTCTCACCCCCCCTACAGTCATGCATCATGGTGGTCACAGGAAGCGAGTAATAAGTCGCAGAGGGGGAGTTGTAGAACACCATACACACTCCATTATCACACCCATTACTGAGGCCTATGAATCCCACACTCCACCTCACATTGGAGTTGAACTAGATCTTGCAAAAGCCGATGCTAGGGTGCTTCATCGTTTTGTCAACCATGCAATAGTAGACGAGAAAATTGGTCAATGGATACAAGACCCTGGCTCATACAGGGAACGTGCCACCCTTTACACCAAGACAGTTGACCGGTGTTGGCTCTTAAAGACAATGATGGGGAAGGTCCTAGTAGAGAGAAACAAATCCCATGAGGAAATATTCCTTCAATTGGATGAAATGTAGATGGAGATTCTTAGTCTTGGTATGAATATGGGTCACTTACTCAATTCCAACTCTAATGAAGCTGGACTGAGCCATGGCCACGTGAATGCAGCTGTTGGATCTCCCCCTAGTTCGCCCTCTTAAAATTCTTTAGTTTTTATGTTTTTGTTTTGGTTTTGGTTTTGTCACCTCAAATGGTGCCTCAACACTTATGATAGTAGCAATGGTTCTAGGGGTCAATGGTGCAATAGTAGTGACAATATACAACAAATATTATTTTGTTAAGGGTCTACACTTATGATTTTTGAACTTTTAAACTGTTTTGTAACTCTCCAATTGCTATATTGTGACTGGTCGAGTTTCTCAAGTGATCGACCAACCACAATCTCTACATAACTGTTTTATTCTATAGTAATGAAAATTGTGGAAGGGATAATTTACAAAAAAAGAAGGCTATGAGGTTGTGTTGTGGAGAAATATTAGGGAAAACTTAATATTATATTAAGTTTTCCATAATATCTCCTCACATGCCCACCATGATGAGGTGGGGGAGGGTGATATTATGGAAAACTTAATATTAATTTTTCTTCAATATATCCCCCCACCCTCACCCTAAATATATCAATCTTTCCTTAATATCTCTCCCTACGGCCCCACCCTAAATTAAGTTTTTGTAAACATCTTCCTATGATCCCACCCTAAATTAAGTTTTTGGTAATATCTCCCCATGCTCCCACCCTAAATTATATTTAGGTTTAATTAAAGTTATCTACCCCCACCACAACCTCTCATACCCTCCTTTGGGGGGGGTGGATATTGGGGAAAATTTAATATTAAGTTTTTTCCTTAACATATTCCCCCACCAAAAACATTTTAATTTCATGGGATGCATGGGGAGATATTAGGGTAAACTTAATAATGATTTTCCCCTAATATATTCCCTCACCCCCACCTTAAATATATAAAGTTGGGATATTAGGAACCTAATATGGGGGGGCTTGGGTGGTGAATATTAGGGAAAAAATAATTTTAAGTTTTTCCTAATATCGCTTCCCATCCCCACCCTAAATATATTAGGGAAAAATTAATATCAATTTCTTCACAATATCTTTCCCCACCCTAAATACATTAAGTTTGGATATTAGGAAAAAATAATGCTAAGTTTTCCCTAATATCTTCTCACACCCCCACCTTAAATATGTTAAGTTCTTCCTAATATATGCCCCCACACCCACCCTAAATTACATTAATTCTTTTATAATTTCAGCCCCCATCTCCACATTGATATTATATTAAGTTTTCCCTAATATCTCCCCACGCCCCGATAGGGTGGGGGTGTGATGGTATTGGTGGGGGAAGATATTAGGGAAAACCTCGTACATAATATTAGGTAAAACTAAATATAATATTATACAAACTTTAATATATTATTAAGTTTTTCCTAATATGTTCCCCCATTAGTATCCTCACACACCCACCTTGTGGGAGTGCGGGGAGATATTAAGGAAAATTTATCATATGATCAAGGTGGGATTATGGGGATATATTGGGAAAGACTTAATGTAATTTATGGTGGGGGAGATATTAGAAAAAAATTAATATCATTATTAAGTTTTCCCTAGTATCTCCCCCCCACCGCAACCCTGGGGGGATATATTAGAGGAAAATTAATATTAATTTTCCCATAGTATCTTTGTGCATCCCCTATTCTAACATTATTAATTCTTACCTAATATCTACCCCGACCCCCACATGATGGAGGTGTGAGGATACTAGTGGTTCAAGATATTAGGAAAAAAATAATATAATATTATGTTTTCCCTAATATCTCCCACACCCCCACAGGGTATGGGTGTATGGGTACCTTGTGGGGGTGGGGGGGATATTATGGAGAACTTGATTTAATATTTCCCTAATATCTCCCCTCACACTCATAAAGTACCCTCACACCCCTAATCTATGGGGGTGGTGGGATATAGTATGGAAAACTTATTTTTATATTATATTTCCCTAATATATCCCCTTAGACCCACACTCTAACCCAATGGGGGTGGGGGGAGATATTGAGGAAAACTTAATATAATATTAAGGAAAACATACTATGATATTGATTTTTCCCTAATATCTCCCCCCAAACCCACAAGGTATCATATGGGGGTAGGGGGAGATATTATGGGAAACTTAATATTATATTATTTTTCCCTAATATCTCTCGCCACCCTTATATAAATATTGCTTTTTCTCTAATATCTTCTGACACCCCCATAGAGGGACACTGTAAGGGTACATTGTGGGGATGGAGAGAGATATTATGGAATACATAATATTACATTAAATTTTCCCTAATATCCCCCTCTACTCTCACCCCTTTATATTAAGTTTTCCCTCATATCTCCCCTCACCTCCACCCTTATATATATTAAGTATTTCCTAATATATCTCACCATCCCTACAAATTGGGAGTGTGGGGTACCCTCTGGGGTGGGGGGAGATATTAGGAAAACTTAATATTATATTATTATTTTTTTAATACTATATTAATTTTTACATAATATATCCACCTAACCCCAAAATGTAATCTCATAACCCCACCCTATGGGGGAGCGGGGAGATATTGGAGAAACCTTATTACTATGTTAAGTTTTCCTTAATATCATCCCTCACTAGTACCCTTAGACCCTCACCCTATGGAGATGGAGGTATATATTAGGGAAAACTTAGTTTCATATTAGGGTAGGGGTGGGCTGAGATATTAGGGAAAATTTAATATACAGGGAGATATAGGGAAAATTTAATATTATAATATCAAGGTGGGGTGGGTAGAGATATTAAGGAAACTTTAGCATGTGGGGGAAGATATTAGGAAAAAATTAATATAAGTTTTCCCAAATATATCCCCCTTACCGTAATTTGTATTATGTTTTCCCTAATATCTCCCCAAACCCCATAGAGTGGGGGGAAATATTGGGGAAAAATAATAATAATAATTTTATTACTAAAAAAATGTACTATTAAAAATATATTATTACTTATAAAAAATCACAATCAGAAAAACTAATTATGATAAGAAACTCATAATTTATCTAATACATAGTGAAGCGGAAAGAATGATTGGACACCAAGATCATATGGATTTGTCAATAAAGTGAAAATATAAATTGTTCAAGGATGTGATGAATGATAAATCTGTGTATGAGAAATTGTAATGTTGTTTCACTTTGAAAAGTTTATATGCCTAGTAGAAATCCCCAAGTATGAAAGAACCTAACAAGGTGCAACAAAAATAAGTGCATGTGAAAGAACCTAATATGAAAAATTTGTCATATGAGGGTGGGATACAAGGAGATATTATGGAAAACTTAATACCGAAACCAAGAGAATGTGACAAAATATAGCATGACAAGACTCTCACATGAGGTTAGGGGGGAGATATTAGGGAAAACATATATATTAAGGGTGTCGATGTAGGGAGATACTAGAGAAAAAATAATATTTTATTATTTTTTTTATAATATCTCTCCTACCCCTATCATTATATATATTAATTTTTCCCTAATATTTCCCCCCTCACCACCCTAATAGAGTGGGAGTGTGAGGTTACCATGTGGGGGAGGGGGATATATTTGTGAAAACTTAAATATTATACTAATTTTTCTCTAATATCTCACCCCACCCACACCATTATATATTAAATTTTCCCTCACATATCCCTCAAACCCCACCCTCATATGAGAGTCTTGCCATGCTATATTGTTTTGACATGCGCTTGGTTTTGATATTAAGTTTTCCCTAAGATCTTCCCCTAATATCACCCTCATATGACATTCTTGTCATTATAGGTTTTCTCACATTCACCTAGTTTTGTTCCACCTCATTTTATCATAAGCCAACTCATATTCAAGGATTTTTTCTATGAATTTGCTTCACCTTCTCAAGGTGAAAAAAATTTCACAAGTCATCATACTCCAATTTATCATCCACCCACTCTTTCAACAATTTATATTTCCACTTTCTTCATAAATCCATATCATATTTGTGTTCAATCATTCTTTCCTCTTCACTAAGTATTAAATAAATTATGATTTGTTTACTGTAATTATTTTTTCCTATATTTATTCTTTATAAATAACAATAAATAACAATATGTGTTTACATAAAATAAATTATAATATAAGGGTTAAATGATATTGTCCATGCTTACCTACTATTTTTAGTATTTATGTTAACAAGTTAGATTAATTGGTAGGCGAAAAGTATTGTCTTATAAAAACAATAGCATTATTAGTTATTTTATTTCTTTTATATTCATTGATATTTTCTTCTTAACAAATATCCCCTCACCTTGATATGCAATTTAAAATTATAAAAAAATATTTATATGTTAAGTAGAGAATGTTTATAAATATATTTAAAATATTTAAAACAAAGGTAATGGTCATAAAATTGAAACAAATTATAGACCTTATTATAATAGCAATTTGGATCAAGTGAAATTTTATAAATATGTAGGAGATTATTTATCACCAAAACAAATTATAAACCTTATTATAATAGATTTGGATTAAGTGAACTTTTATAAATATGTAGGAAATTATTTATCACTTAAACAAATTATAGACCTTATTATAATAGCAATTTGGATCAAGTGAACTTTTATAAATATGTAGGAAATTATTTATCACTGAAGTAAATTCAAACAAAGAAGATAAGTAAACTTTTATAAATATGTAGGAAATTATTTATCACTGAAGTAAATTCAAACAAAAAAGATGAAACATAGGTTGAAAATTCTATTTTGGTATTGTGATTTTGTATAGCTATAAGGTTTGGGGATACACTATTTCATAGGAAACTTAGGAATCTTAAGAAATTCCATAAGCATTTGATATATATCAATCTTTAAAATTAAATAAAATACACCTCATCTAATCATCCTTTTATAAGTTAGGCTATGATCAAGTACTTGATGCAAAAGCATAAGCTAATTAAAAAGAATAGTGAGAAGATAAATCATAGGGGACAATAATATCAAAAAGACTATCATAACTGTGTTTTAAAATAAAATGTGGAGCTATACAAAGGCTATAAATAATAAGAAAATTAATTTACTACAAAGAAATCACTAATCCCAAGTTAGAATATCAAAACTAACTTTCTATTATTGCAAGCTCAGAAAAGAAATCAAATAGTGCAATGATAAGAACAGATTTGTGAGCTTCATAGTAAAACAACTAATTAGACAAAAAATTAGTTGATAAAAATTATATTATTAAGGGATGAGCATCTTACAAAGACATCAAACCTAATTTTTAAAGGGAACTCAAAGATTGTACTCCCTAATTTTTTAACCCATAAAAAAAATTAAAAAAAATATTCAACATTTTCATTTATAAATTATTTAATAATACAAACAATAAAATTAATACATCAAACCTAATTTTCAACTCCCTAATTTTTTAACCCATAAAAATAAAATAAAAAAAATACTCAACATTTTCATTTATAAATTATTTAATAATACAAACAATAAAATTAATAGAAAAAATTTAATCTTAATTAATGATAATCATCATTATTAATAATATTAATGGTAAATAAAATCTTTAATAACTTATTAAATATAATTAGAAATTATCAAAACAATAAGATTTGGTATTACCTCAGCATAATTTTTTTTACAACTAGTAAGTCTATAAACCTATCCCCATTATGAATCATCCAAGAAACCAATACAAAAGTGATCATATTTTTTAATTATTTAAAAAAAAAACTCACATGCGAGTTATTATGGACAAAAAATGATTGTATATACTAAGATATTCAAAACCATGTGCATGGTTTGAAGGAAGTCATTAAAAAACTATAAACACAAAGCAAATATCCAAAGAGGAGAAGATTTTTCAACAATGGAATAAAGCAAAGTTATTTCCACAAGGTTCTTATAACAAGATAAATCAATAAAAAATAGGATCTTATCAAATTTTGATTAACATAAATTATATTTCTTATGTTATAGATTACTTAAAGATTTGGTTATATATCTAATTTCAATGTTTTAAAACTTTATGCTTATAATGATGTTTACATGACCAAATTTGGTTTACTAAACCTTAACCAAAAAAATTTAACCAAATATTAAAAATAATTTTTTTTTGAATAATATGTTATGTTAACAAGTTATTAAGATAAGTAATATTATAGATATTTTGAAAATGAATTATAATAGAAACATATACTAGACAATTTAAGAGAAATGATTTTCTTCCTTTACTAAACAACTCAACTGATATCAATAAAACTAAGTATTCTACATACACCCAATTAAAAACTAAAACGTTAAACATAAATGATAAAACAATAATTTTAAATGAAAAAAATAAAGTTATTGATTAAAATGTTTATTCTCATCTCCACATAGAGGATCCACACACTCTAATGTTTTACTTAAACTCATATTTAAATAAATAGATTCAATGAGAACCCTCAAAAATATCATAAGTTCAAACAAATCATAACATAAAATTAATACCCAATAGTTTATATATAAATACGACTAATACATCTTGAAAATAAGTGTTTCTATAACAAATATTATGTGTCGGGCTTATAATTTGAACACTCCCCTTAACCTTGACTTTCTAGCTTTCCCAAATTGATGACACCCAAAATTTCTTTAAATGTTCAAATTTCTCTTTTGCTAATGACATTGTAAAGATATCAACATATTGATGTTTAGATAGACGAAATTCAATGTATATAACAAATATTATGTGTCGGGCTTATAATTTGAACACTCCCCTTAACCTTGACTTTCTAGCTTTCCCAAATTGATGACACCCAAAATTTCTTTAAATGTTCAAATTTCTCTTTTGCTAATGACATTGTAAAGATATCAACATATTGATGTTTAGATAGACGAAATTCAATGTATATTTCGTGTTAACCATTTCTATTATGAAATGATATATTGTATCATTATTCTTGCTCCTTTTGTGAAAACCTGATTTTTTTATAATTCTATTGTTAAATTATTGTCATAGTAAATCTTTGTTGGTCCTTTTTTCTCTTTATTCAAATCTAACATCATTATTCTTACCCATATTTCTATTGTTCCTACTACTACATATCAAACTTCTATTGTTGAAACAATAACAATGGGTTGTTATTGGGAAGCCCATGAGATTATTCATGAATTAGAATAAAAAATATATTTGGTTGTGTTATTTTTTTCATCAATGTTGTGTTGGTATCCAAAGTTTTGGCTAATTATCGTGCGAGCTCACAAATGAAAATGTGTGCGCATTCTAGTTTTTGTGCACACTCAAATAATTGTCATAAGAAATTCACTTATAAAACATAAATATAAATGCAATTTATTTATTATTATTTTATTATTATTGTAAATAATAGCATCTAAGAAAAGAAGATTTGATGTCATTACAATAATATACTCGTTAAAAATTCAACATGCCATTTGCAGGAATTCAACCTAGGTAGGGAGGATAGCTCACACTTTTGAGGATCTTATCTAAATGCCATCAAGTCTTGTCATAGTTTCCAATCATGACTAAATTAAATTTTACCATATCTTCTTTACTTACTTCCACCATAGAGCTTACTTCAATTTATTGGCTACCATAAACGAGTTCCATGTTCCACAATTTTATTCACGATCTACTCTTTGGCTGACTTGACCCTAATAGTTCTACTAGTTCATAATACTTCAATATTTTATTTTACCAACATCAATGGAGAGAATGTGGTTGAGATATATGCAAGGGACAACATTTTTGTGGTGTTTCAAAAGTTCATCTCTATCCTTGGTCTGGTACCAATTGCAACAACCCCAATTTATATAAAAAAATTGGAAGTGTAGTTTTATTTATTTGCCAATTAGACACACTTTTCAAATTGAAAGAAAAATTAATACTCTTTCAAGAGGATTTATTATTTGGACAATTATATGTGGCGGTGGTTTCAAACATGGAGAGTTTTTGCATACTCTCATTTAAGGGATGATATGTTGATTGAAATAATTATCCTTACATTTCTAAGTGTCTACACTCATTCTAGGAAGTCCTCAATAATGTTCTAGCGAGGCAAAAGTGAACCGAAAGGAATTTTTGTTAGGCCTAGGCATGTGTGCCTAGTTTGGTTTCTATACTTTAGCTGTAATATTAATGGTTAATATAAAGTATCAATTTCAAAAAAAATATATTAAATATGTCAAAATATAATTAAAACTATTGTCACAAAATGGGTGTGCCATGAGCTAAGTTGACTTACTACCAAGTCAAACTCAAGTCTTACTCATAGGAAATAAATGTAAAATACCGAGGTTTTCTCCATAGAAAGTAAGTGTCAAATTCTGGTTAACATGAAAAATTTTGAGTTGCAAATGCTCCCATCAAACTGACTTGATATTTCTCCAAGTTTTGAGAGGACACAACAACTTCAACTTACAAGCCCCTTTCCTAGTTAAAAAGAAGAGCGAATCTGCTCACATTTTTTTCCAGGTTATTGTGCTCAAAGAAAAATATTTGTATGGTTTGTCACAACTTTTCAAAGTTTTTCATTGAGAAGAGTTGTAAACATTGTATAAAAATTAGACAGTACTCTACCGAGATGTAATTTTGTTCTTGAAACATCGAATCACCATAATAATGACCCATGTCCAAACCCTCATAGACGTAGTGCTAATCATTTCAATATGTTAGGAAGCCACATCAAAATGGGTTTTCCATGTGAATGGAGAGTTCAAGTTTATACTTCAATCATAACACATATTTCCTAAAACCCAACATGGAATCTAGGGCATAAATGAAACCATTGTAGACATTAAATTTATCATTAAATAACATTGACAAATGCAAATATTGGCTAGGATATATAAATTTCTAGTTTTAGATTGCTTCACGTTTCAAGTTTCAAAGTTTTCGTTCTACCCATGTCACACAATAAGGGAACAAAGTCCATACTTCTTAGCAACTTTAATATCCAGGTCCATAATAGAAATGATCATCATTTCCTAGCAAAAACCTAGTTGCAAAACATCCAAGAAAATGTTTAGTCAACTTGAATAACAACAGATGATTGAGGGCAAAATCATAGTAATCTACCTGCCACTGAAGGTGTGCAATATGATCATCAATATACTAAATTTTTCATTTCATTGGTAAAACTGAAATATGCATGCTATTCGACATCAATTCACCAATTACCAAAAAAAAACATTTGCTACCAAGACATTGATAAACAATTTGTTTTGTTATATAATCTAGAAATAGAAACTGAGGTATAAAGGGAACTAACTCTAATGTTATTAGAGAACCTTGAAAGAATCCAATATACATGCACCATTTGTTTTTATTCAATATAAGGAAACGAGAATTGAATCCAACAATATCCTCCAAAGAGTCCACACTAGCATCTAAACGCTCAATTGTAGGGTTACTAAATTTATTTCATACTTCTTTATGAAAAGTACTAGGGAAAGAAACAACACAATGTGATAGCCATAAGGAAATTTGTCCTAGTCACATGTAGCATCGAACCAAGTATATGGATTCACTAAGGTGATATCCCAATTCTACAGCACATTCATTGGACCATGTAAAATTCTTCTGAGAGCATAGAAAGCATAGTCTTCATAATTTGCAGCCATGTTTACAACAATTTTTAGTATTAACCAAACATTAACTCAATATTCTTCCCAAGAATGCCACCGCATTAGTTATACTTTGGAGATTCTAGAAGATGAATGCTTTTAACAAAACCAATACAACAATGATCATATCAAATTTCGAAAGGCAAGTGGTAGGTTATAGATTCAACATGCATGAAGACTGGAGCAAGGTATATACATGTTACCTGTAATCTCCCTAATTATGTGAACCGGATCACAATTTACGACATTGATTACAGGTGGGGAAATGATCATTTCACAAGAATCAATAAAAAAGGTAAATACTCATTTCGTTAAACACATAGCACATAGATTTTGAACCAAAAACATACATAAATAAATGCCCAAAAAATTGATAAAAACTTATGTGTTGAAAACTTGCAGACCAACAACCAGCGAAGTGAGTTGTTTCTACCCAACCGTAGGAAAATCCACAGTGGACGCCACCCCCTAGTGGAGCTATGATACCACCAGGGCGAAGCGGGTATTGTTAACTCTAAAATTTTGACTCAAATCAATATTTTCCTCTGCATATTTTCTTGATGACACAACAGTTGATCTAGATTATTTTCGGAACGAAATGAAAGCAAAGATATTACAATGAAATACTCATGAAAATTTCCATAAACAGAGAAATACAACAATACTTGATTTCTATTAATGAAAGAATTGTAAAGAGACTGTAAAAATACAGAGTGCAAGACTCACTAGATTAATGATAGATTTATCTCTGAGAATAGATGTGACGTCTACGCCCATTCACAAGAATATCATTACAATGAGGCTCTGAAGGCCTTTTTATGATAAACATGAATGCCAAAACCATAGACATCCAAAAAACTAACCCTAGGATATGAAATGCCAAAATTCATGTGGGCCCCGTTTGGGTAAGTTAGTACATTAACTTCTCGGGTCCATAACTATTGCATACGATCTTCGTTTTATGTGTGTGAAAGTCCGTTGGAAAGGTATTTTCGAGAACTACGCATTATTCCATCAAACTCTAACTCCATCTACAGTTTGAGAGTAGAACGCCAAAAAAAATTGTTTAGGTCCCCAAAATTGCCCTGGAAGTGCAAAAGGATGTGTTGACATGAAAAAATAAAAAATAAGCCAGTTGGATTAGGTAGGAGGCCACCAGTATCCACCTAGAAGATGTGTAGGGATTCAGACAACCCCATAAGTGTAGAACCCACAATTACAAAGAAGTACAGAAGATCATGTTGAACTAAAAACTGACAAGAGGAGTCAGTTGGATTAGGTGGGTGGCCACCAATATCCACCTGGATCAGTCCTCCCCCCTTAGGAAGAAATGGTCTCCATTTCCTTGAGTGCCTAGGGAAGAGGGGAAAGCATTTTCTGAATCTTGGTGAGTTGCATGCCTTGTGGGAGAAGTTTTGTTTCTTGGTCTATGGAAGATTATCACAAACCTGTTGTTGGGGCAGTTAAATATGTTCCACCAACCTATTGTCTCTGGGTTTGACAGGGCATTGTGTAGGCGCCATTGTAGGTGAAGAAACAATATCTTCTTTCTTTTTGAAAATCTATTTTTGTTGGATAGAATGTGTTGAGTCTGCATTGGTTGTAGCGATCTTCTGTGCATCCTTTGAAAAAACTATGAAGACGATGAATTTTGCAGTATGAGAGATTACCTTGTGACATTGTTTTGGTGGAGCAATAGTCAGAACTACCTCTAGTATCCTATAGAGTTGACCTCCCATAGTAATAATGACACTACGAGGTCTAGACTCATAGACAACATGAAGTTTCCACATACATGGTTGGCCCAAAAAAACTTCACAGACATCAAGAGGGGAAACATGACACACTACCTCATCCTTGAAAGGCTAGATGCCATAGGATAGGCGGCACTGTTGGATGACATGAAGATCTTGTCCCTAGTGAAGCCACCCGATGTTGTATGGTTGTGGGTGTGGTGTTGTTGGAAACCCCAATCTTTTGATGACCTTAGCTGGGATGAGGTTCTTCTGGTTGTCATTATCAACAATGAAATGAAACGGGGTCCCCTTCACCCACATCTCTGAATGGAAGAGGTACTCCCCCTCTTCAGGATCTACTGGTTCTTCTGGTTGAATTGTTCTGGTTGTGATAATAGCATTGGGGTGTGCATCGATGATCTGTTTGTTTTCAATATTTTTTGGATCGGATTCCGAATTAGGGTTCGGCTCCGTGTCTTTGACCTCGGACACCAATGATTGTTTCAAGTGACATTCATCGGTGTTATGCCAGGGGATTTTGTGGCAGTCACACCACTTCGCAGTGTCATTCTTTGTTTTTCCTTTACCCTTCTTGTCTTGTGTCTTGGACTGATTGTCTAGAGGATATTGGTTAGGGTTGTCTTTACCATGCTTTGGTTGTTGTAGATTTGCAGACCCGAATTCCAATTGGTTCTGGTGCCTAAATTTCTACTCGATTTTGACAAAATATTGATAGGCAACTCCCAATGATGAGATGTTTAGGAAATCCATTTCATTTTGGATGTACCTATGTAAAGCCCCACGGTATTTCAGAACTAGATGTCACTCAGAGTCTTTGATACCCAACTTGGTGTGCAAGGTATGGAAAGTATTTGTGAACTCTGACACTATTTGGCTCTTCTCTTGTCGCAATGTGGTCCATCTCATGTATTGGTCTTCATAGTTATCAATAGGATAGTATTGTTCTTTGACCGCATCCACAGAAAAACCCAAGTGGGCTTGGCCCCATCTATTCCAGTCTCCTCTGTGGAACTTTACTCCCAGTAAGTTTCCCACCAATGTTTTACATGGGGGAGAGCCTTGAGGAGTGCGAAGGTGATTTTTTCCTTGTTGGAAAATTTTTGAACAAAGAAATAACCTTCTAATAAATTTAACCATTTTTCTAGGGCATCCACATCTATCTGACCTTCAAATATGGGAATATCAAAATTAACTTGTACCTTGAAGGGAGAGGTTCCTCCAAAATGTCTGCTGGATGAATATGTGCTTGTTTCTATCGGCAGACGTTGAAGGATGTGTGCAAAATTCTCCATCATTTCATCCCTCTTTCGCACGAGATATTACTCAAGAAACAGGTTAATAGAATATTTTTCTCCGTTGTTTTTTGTTCCTACCGCCATAGAGGGTTTCTTAGGCATGTGAGAGTGATTGTCCTCAAGAGAGACAAGATCAAGACCCAACTGGCTATACTTGGACCTCGTCGAGGACATGCGCTGAAAAATGATCAAGAGTAGCCTACTATGATACCACTGATCCAAATTATTTTCAGAACGAAATGAAAGTAGAGATATTACAATGAAATACTCATGAAAATTTCTAGAAACAGAGAAATACAACAATACTTGATTTCTATTAATGAAATAATTGTAAAGAGACTATAAAAATACAGAGTGCAAGACTCGCTAGAATGGTGGAATCTTTATCTCTAAGAAGAGATGTGATGGTTATGCCTATTCACTAGAAGATCATTACAATGAGGATCTGAAGGCCCTTTTATGATAAAAATGAATGCCAAAATTCTATACATCCAAAAACCTAACCCTAGGAGATGAAACATCAAAAGTCATGTGGGCCCCGTTTGGGTAAGTTGGTACATTAATTTCTCGGGGTCGTAACTTTTGCATATGATCTGTGTTTTAGGCACATGATATCCTGTTGGGAAGGTATTCTTGAGAACTACACATTATGTTGTCAAACTCTATCTTTGTCTATTGTTTGACTATGACATGCCAAAAAAACATTTTTTAGGGCCCCAAAACAGCCCTGGAAGTACAAAAAGATGTGTTGACATTAAAACATACAAAATAAGCCAATTGGATTAGTTGGGAGGCCACCGGTATCCACCTAGAGGATGTGTAGGGCTTTAGACAACCCCGGAAGTGTAGAACCCACAATTACAAGGAAGTACATAAGAACATGTTGAACTAAAAACTGACAAGAGGAGTCAGTTGGATGAGGTGGGTGGCCACCAATATGAACCTAGATTAACATTCCTATGGCAACCACATACCTACCCCACACAACACAAATCATTTTATTTTTGGCAATTCAATACCTTATAAATTACTCGTTCTCTTGTTATTTAGTGTGTGCATAGAAGGTCCAGACTATGTCACAAGTTTCAACAAATCAAATTTCCATGTTTTCTTAGCTTCTTCTCAAAGATAACAATTTTCATTCGTGGTTGGTTGGTATATCCTAGGATTGACTCTATTTTTCCCTTGTTTAACCTCTCCAAACTCATTTTTTCCCATTTTTCGACACCCATCTTATTCCCATTCAATTTTTTCCTCGTGCCTCATGGATAGAGAGTTCAAACTCAATGTATCCTCCTAATTCCAAGAATATAGGGGAGACAATTTGCTAAAATTTAAGAGTTGTGGCTTAGATTGAGGAGTTGGTTTCCTCCAGTCCTCTTAACTCATTTTTTCTTTGAATTTCAAAATTGAAAAATGGGTGAGCGTTCAAGATAGTATAAGGTAGGTTACTTAGGCATAAACCCCCCTTAGACCCCCTCACCTTTCCCCTCTTGTGGTATCATAGCCCCTATAGGCGCTCAATCTCAATTGATCATGGTCTTCCTCTTAATTAACTGCAATACAAAAATATGTACATTATTCACCATACCATGGTTTATTTGACCCATGGAATTAGTGTAGATGAGTTATAAATCATCCATGAAAATTATTTAAGCATTTAATTACAAATAATTCCAAGAGTAAAATTTGGTATATCGCACCCCCTCTCCCTTGGAATAACATTATCCTCGATGTTCTTATTATTGCAACAATTTAATGTCATTATTCTTCAACTATACCTACAAATAGGAAACATGTTTTAAAGACGTAATCAGAAGAGGAGATCCAAAAACGGTGGATAACAGAACAATGACCTAACAAATCTAAGATGGAAGAGGTAGAGGTTGAGATGAAATAAACCAATATAGAAGCATATCTACAATGGGATTCTAAAGATGATGATGTGAACCAAGAAATGGAACAACATGCCTGTACATTGATATCCATGCCCTAGTCAAATTTCTTGGAGAAAAAAATATTTGTAATTTGTTGGAGGACCAACTAAGACAACTTCATAAAGAGATGATAAAATGGAAAGGGAAAGGAAACACTCAGATCCAACTCGTGACATCCTTTGGAGGACTTTGGTTTCAAACTAGCCCTCTAAAGTTATAGAATAAATTAAGGGTGGAGAAGAAGAAACGATGATGCAATTTGACGAAGTAGAAAATAGAAGAGACTAGAGCTCTCTTGGTATATTTAGGGTAGGCTATTGGCCTCCTAGAGAATAATTTCCTTACTCAACCAAATGTATAAAATGAAGGTGATCTCATGGAATATTAGAGGCATTAATGAATTTTAGAACCATTGGCTTCTTAGGAAAATGATTCAACAAGAGAAATCGAGTGTCTTGATGTTACAAGAAACAAAGTGTGATAAAGAAACCATGACCTATATTTCCCAAAATATTTGGAGGAGAAGTGAAGTAGCGATGGTGGAAGGGGAAGGAGCATTAGGTGCTTTGACATTGCTATGGAATCTATATATACTAAGATTAGAAATCCATTCATCCTCTCCTAGGCTCTTATCATCCAGGTATAAGGTCCTATAAACCTTGGAGCAAAGCTACTTAACAAATTCCTATGGACCCCCTATGACAACTATGAAGAGGTATTTCCTAAATTTGATTTCCCTACTGGGAGCTTCCTTCCACAATAACCCATGGATTGTAGGAGGGGATTTCAAAATGATAACATCACTTCAAGAAAATAGAGGAATTAGGAGAATGGATTCTGAAAATAAATATTTTTAAGGAGAGAATAGAGAGGCTATGACTCATTGACATACCCACCTGTAATGGAAATTATACATGAAATAACTGAAGAGGGGGTGCACATCATATTTTTGTTAGGTTAGAAAGATTCCTAGTGTCCAAAGAAATGTTTTAAATGAGATAGGCCATCTTGGCTAAAATTCTTCCTTTTCCAAGATATGATCATTGGCTTATCTTGCTCTCTTGGGAAAGTAACCTCAAACCTAGGCCCATACCTTTCAGATTCAAAAAATTATGGATGGAATACCTAGAGTTCATGCAAAATATAAAGCAACAATGACAAGAGATAATGAAAAAATTTTACCAACTTAACAAGAACTCTCAAAAGTTCTCATATTTTTAGAGGTTATCTTTAGTGGCTATTTTTACTCTACAATAAAAAAGTGGTGCTGCCAGTAGCACCCCTTTCTTTTCTATAATTAGATTTCTAACTTGTTTGAAATTATAACCTTGACAATCGAAAAAAAACACTTTAAAATCGACCCTCAAATTGCAAAGTGACATTACTAGTAACACCAACTTTACACTTCAAAAATTCAAAATTGACTCCTATACCATCACTTCAAAATTTGTTTCTTAATTAATTTTTTTTTTTCAAATTTACATTAAAAATAAATAAATAGAAAAAAAAAAAAAAAAGTCTACAAATGAGTTTTAAAAAGAAAAAAACATTATAAAACAATAATCATAACCCAAATTTTTAATTTAAATTTTCTTAATACAAAAAATAAAAAAATATAAACCTATAAAACTAAATCATTTTTTTTTGAAAAACACAAATTTTAAAAATATAATTAAAACAAAATTTACGAAACAAAAATAAAAAAATACAATGGAAAAAAACGAAAAAACACTTAAAAAACAAAACCCAACATTAAAACTAAACTAAGTTATAAAAAAAAAATAAAAAAAAAAAATTAGATTGGTAAAACAATTAAAAAAATCTAAACTAAAAAGAAAACTAAATTAAAAAAATTAAAAAATCTAAACTAAAAAATCAAAATTTAAAAAACAAACATGGGAAAAATTTAAAAAATTTAAAAATTAATTAAAAGTTCAAATTACAAAAAACGAAAATGAAAATGGGTCCAATGCAACATAATGGGGGACGAGGGGGCCGATGTTGATGCTCGACATTCTCCCTCGCCCCTCGTTTTGCTGGAAACCCAAGTTTTAGTTTATTTTTTTATTTTAAACTTTAATTTTCTTTTTTAATATCTAGTTTTAAATTAATTTTAATGTTTTTAATTTTAAATTGTTTAGTTTTGATTTTTTTTTTAAATTTAAAATTATTTTTCAATATAATTTAATTTTATTTTTCTTTTAATTCGGTTTTTTTTTAAATTTTATTTTAATTCACCATTATTATTACATCTTTTTTGTCAATTTTGTTTTGTGTTTTTTAAATTGTGTTTTAGTTTTAATTTTTTTTTTTAATTTTTTTTTTTGTTTTAATTTTTATTTTAGGTTGTTTTT
>JZKD02S1622285.1:36001-56424 GCA_000966675.3 Picea glauca | reverse complement strand
TTTCCTTCAATTTTTTTGAACTTTTTTATTAAAAAAATTGTGATTTGGATTTTTTTCCAACAAAAATTGTCTTTTTTTCCTTCTTTCTAAAATAAGGAAAATTGTCTTTTTTTTTTCTATTCTTTCTAAAATAGAATTGTTTTTTTCTTAAAAAACATTTTTTAGTGGTATATTTTTTTTAATTTTTTGTTTGTTTGTTTGATAGCGTGTTTATTACCTGCGGGCCTAGCCTATAGTCTAAGAAATCGCGACCCAAGGGCATATAAGTCATCAAAATCATCCAGGGATCGCATCCAGACTAGGCTACACCAACCCTTAACATGGTTGGATTTTTTGGGTGTCTCCTCCCAACTATTGCGAGTTTCGAACCTTGGTCTCCTTACAGAACGAAACCCTCGAAATGTAATCTCAGTAACGGGATTTCACAATTTAATTGTTTTCTTAATGTAAATTATCAAATAATAACACTTTTAGATTTAGGAGTTGATTTTCAGTTTTTTATTTGCGGTGGTGCTAATGATCAAGGCCTTGGTTTCAATTAGGTCATAGTTTTAACTCCAAAAAAGTGGTGCTACTCGTAGCATCCCTTTTTTCTTCCAGGGTCAATTTTAGGGTTATTTCCACAATGTAAGGGACCGATTTCAAACAAATCGCAATTTTAAATACCTCCCAAAAATATGGTGCTACCTATAACAACACTTTTTTAGGTTGATTTTTGATGTTTCTTACCCAAAAATATGGGTAATATGATATTTTTTCTCTAGATTTATCATTTTGAGGTAAAGTTCTCGTTAAGTTTATAATTATGTTCAAGCCTATATGGAACAAAAATATATTATTTCCAATAGAAACTAAAACACCTCAAGTTCATAATTAAAAACTTTGAATAAGGAGGTCTTTGGGAATATTTTTTAGGTGAAGGTCCAATTAGAAAAATAAATGGAAGAAGTGCAAACATCTATCATCCATATCATTTGCACCAAAGAGCTATATATCATGGTGGAGAAACTCAAGCTAGAAATAAACTAGAGAGATAAGAATAAAGCAATTATTTGAAAACAAAAGTCAAGGATTAAATGGTTATGGGAAAGGGATATGAATACACGATTCTTTAAAAAATCTCTCCTTAATCAATGAAACAAGAATCAAATTGTATCCCTAAAAACTACATAGGGCACAAAACTAAAAAAACATGAGGATATTGAATTTTAATTGACAAGTCACTTTGGTAATATCCTCAAAGAACCAAACAAAGATGGCAACAAAACAATATGTGTGATCACTAAAACAATCCTGGCCCTAGTATCTCCAAAGAAAAATCTAAACGTGATGTAACCTTTATCCATGGTAGGGGTGGAAGAAACCATAAATGATATGGCAACAGGTAAGTCTCCTAGTCTGTATAACTTTAGAATAAATTTCTTTCAGGCCTATTGGTCAATCATTGGTGAAGAAATTTGGGAAGTTGTAGAGGAATCACAAGATTTGGGCACAATCATCAAAGCTTTCAATTCCACCTTCATCACCTTGATTCCAAAGGAGCACTAAGTAACTATTGCATATAACTTACAACCTATATATTTATGCAATTTCATTTATAAAATCATCACCATGGTAATTGCTAACTAATTGAATCCCATAATGATCAAGATCGTATCCTCATAACAAGGGGGTTATGTAGAAGGAAGAAAAATTCTTGATGGAATAATTTTATCTCATGAGACTACGAATTCATTGGAAGTTAACAAAAAGCTAGGTATGTTGATCAAAATATACATGTCCAAGGCCTATGATTGCTTAAATTTGGATTTCCTCTAGATCATGCTGGCAGCCTTTGGCTTTCGCCAGGACTGGATCTACTGGATCAAAAATCTAGTTTATTCTGCCTTTTTTATGTTCTTGTAAATGGATCCCCATGACATACGTTTAACCCCTCCATAGGTATAATACATGGGGTTCCTCTATATCCTTTCTTGTACATTATCATGGCTAAAGGCCTAGGAAGATTCTTAAAGAAACATTTGTTTGATGACCAAATCAAAAGGATTTATCTCCATCCCGAGGTGAAAACCCTCTCCCATGTATAGTTTGTGTATGATACTATCCTCATGGTAAATCCTACTATTAGGGAAGAATTATCCTTCAAAGATACCTTTTATATGTTCATGAAGGAATCAAAATCTCTTATCAACCATTCCAAATCCCAATTCTTCTTCTTTAACACCCATGTGGCTATCTAGTGAAACACCACTAGAATTTTTGGATTCCAAACAGACTCCCTTCCATCCAAATACCTTGGATCTCCATTACTAGAAAAAGTTCTTAGCAATGTTTCTTGGGAAGAGTTTTTATCAAAAATAGAAGCCAAACTTTCTACCTGGACTTTTATTTTTCTTACCTTGCCTGGAAGGATCTTACTCATTAATTTCCTTTGTATATTTTCTATGTTCTTACAACTCCTACAAAAATTATCAAAAATTGCATAATCTTCAGTGGGATTTCCTATGGATATGACCATCTAAAGAGAGGAAATGGGCACTTGTGGTGTAGTACAAGTTTTGTTCCCCAAAGGAAGTGGAGGTAATAGGATTCAAATACCCCTCGATCATGGGTAAATCCTTCACAAAAAAGAGATGGTGGAAATGGATAAAGAGACCAAGAGATATATGGGCTATGGTGTATGTGGCGAGCCAAATATGAAAACAACATATTTGATGAAGAACTAGTCTAAATGGAAGGGGAGAGACCCGACTCTTTAATTTGGAACAATGTTTGGAACAATAGAGCTTTGGTCCAAGAAAATTGTTTTTGGGAATTCATAAATTGGTAGTCATCTCTCTTCCGGGACAATGCTTGGTAGAAAGAACCCATCCTAGGTGATCGAGATCTATTCCAACAAACAAGGGCCTCAATGATAGTTAAGGGTTGGATGAAAGTCTTTTGGTACTGAGAAGAGACTATTGAACCCCAACAATATTTTGAAAGGGTATGGAAATTATGTGATACTTTTCCCATAGTATGGGAGAATATGATCCTTAAGGAAATTGAGGAACAACTATAGCCTATACTGATAAAGGCTAGGACCGAATAGGATATCTTACGCTTGGGATAAGAAGGAGATGGAAATTTTACAATCAAGCAAGCATACAAGATAGAAACATGCCTGAATAGAGCATATAAGAAATAGGTATGGGATAAAATTTTGAACCCTTATAAATGGACAAAAATATCTACTTTTCTATGGTTATTGTTCAACAATAAGAACCTAAATTGGGATCATCTCACCAGGAGAGGGTTTGCAGGTCCATCAGTTTTTTTCTTGTGCAAGGAGGAAGGGGATTCCTTAGATCGCTTGTTCAATAAATATATGGAGGCCTCAATAATATGGGATAGGGAAGCTTGTCTTTTTCAAAAAACTTGATAGGGTTCAAGGAGAGATCATCCAAACTATATAACATTGGAGAGTTAACCCATTTAAAATTTTGTTTTGAATAAGTTGTGGAACTCCTTTCCAGGTTTTTTACTATTGATATTTAAGAAAAAAAACCAAAATATATATAGGATTTGGGAAGTGATTCATACTAATGCCTAAGAATCAATTAGTGCAATAACATGAATCGAGGAGGATTTGACACCTTCAAGAGAAGACTCCATCATTTTCAACAATTGGCATATTGATTGATGTACTAAGATTCATCCTTGGAAAAAAAAAGATCCCATATCACACTCCAAAGAAACATGGGATCCTCCTCCAACACATTAGATTAAGTTAAATTTTGATGGTTCCTTGAAGGGTAATTTGTGACCCTCGGGGGAAAGTGTTGGAGTTACTTCACACACACTTAGGATTTATTTTTCCTAAGGTTTTTCCTTTTTTATTAGTCATAATTATTCATTATCCAGTCTCTTATATTTTAGGGTAGAATATTCCACCTAGAGAATATTCTCTTCAGTTGACACTTCAGTTTGACTAGTTGAGTTGAGTCTAGATGTTGCATTTATTTTGTCACCATGAAACATTGGGATCATCACCATGCTAATGTGCACTTTCCTCAGGATCATCACCATACTATCAAATTACCTTTATTCCTTGATCTACTCCTCACTACACTCTATTCAATCAGTTAACTGAAGACTGGTTGACTAGTTAACTCAACTAGGTGGCAGTTCACTCCCGTAACTGCCTGAGAGACTAGACTAGGTGGAAGTTCACTCTCATAACTACTGTTGTGTGTCCATATCACTCTAGAATGCCACTATAGTAAATTGGTTCTCCTCTAGTGTGCATTCATAGAGTTTTACAAAGTATATCATGTGCAAATTATTCATTATTCATTACGGTTAATGAGAATTCTTCAATTCTTTCTCTCCTTTTTCTTTCTCAATTTCTCTCTGCAAATGTGTGTAGTATTTTCTAGATAGATATATTATGTGTATTTTAAACACATTTATATGGTATCAGAGCCAACAAACTTCAAAAAAATATACCAAAATTTTTTACAGGTACAAAAGATTGAAGACAACGGAAAGATGGATTTCCAAAAAGAATTCATTCTTACACCTTACAACTACTTTTTATGGAAGGAGAAAATATCCATACATCTCCAAACTAGAGGATTTCACACGTTGACCTTGAATACAAATACATAACCAACATCAGCCATAGAAAAATCCAATTACTTAAATCGAATGGATGAAGCACTTGGAACAATTTGCAGTCTTATTTCTCCCGATCTCCTTTTTCACATATCTTCCTGTAAGATTCCCAATGAAGCCTGGAGCACCTTGGAATGGATCTTTGGAAAATAGGATGAGATTAGGGGACACATGCTTCAGGTGAAATTTCTCACATTGGATCCAACAAGTTTCGACAATATCCAAGATTTCTTTACAAAATTCAAGGATTTACAGTCGAAACTCAAAGCTTCTGGGGTTGATAAATCTAAAGAGGAGAAACAAATGGTTCTCACTATTCTCTCCAAAATTGTTCCTGAATTATGCGTGTTCATGTCGACATTCCATTCATTCAGATTCACCTCTGAATCCACCTGGAAGATGCCTTCTCTTGATGCCTTTATCAAATCCTTGACACAAGAGAAAACCATGCTCATCAACATGGGAAAAATCAAAGGCCCAAAGGCGCATGCACTTATTGTGCAATATGGAAGACATAAATATCAGAAATATAAAGATAAAGACAAAAGGAAAAATCTTGCACATCCGAAGAAGGAAGTGTACACAAAACCCTTCATTGATGCCTCTGGATCCAAAGCCGAAAAGGGAAGAAAAGGGGAGAAATGCACGTACTTTCACAAAGGTTTCCATCTAGAATCTGCATGCATGCAAAAAAAAATAGATCTAATGACTCAAATACTTCAACAAAACAAACTTGGATATCACATCCCCGAGGATGCCAAGAAGAAGAAGCCAAAAGATCAGAATCACAAGAAAGACAATTCTAGCCATGCCTTGATTACCATCAACTCCTCTCCCGATGCTTGGATTGTAGATTCAGGAGCATCACATAACATGGATACCTCAAATCAAGTCTATTATTCATTGGATGCATACAAAGGTCCTCTTATTATGATGGGGGACAACTCTTTTGTCAAAGTAACCGACAAAGAAAGGATTGAACTCACCAACCGAAGCTTCGAGAATGTGTTGCACATTCCCAAAATTTTCATCAAACTTCTCTCCGTGTATCAGATGGTGAATTCCAGCACTGGAAAGAAATTCATATTCACAACAAATTCCATGGACATCTATGACATAAAAACCAACTCCAGGATTGCAACCAGTGAGGTAAATCATCAGTCTATATTGTATACTTTTTATGAATTCATTGAACCTGAGTTTGCGTTACTACTTACTCATGTTGATGAAAGTAGTAGGATATGGCACGAAAGGTTTGCACATTTGAATTTCATATACACGCAATATCTTAGCAAGAAAATATTGGTTTATGGTCTACCAGACATCCTTTTCTCCAAGGGAGTATGTGAGGGATGTGTTCTCGGAAAACACCCTCAAAAGAAATTCAACAAAGGAAAGTCTCAGAGAGCTTCCGCGCATTTAGATATGATCCACAATGAACTTATGGGTCCTTTTCTGCATCCATATATCAACAAAGCGAGGTTTGTTCTCATTTTTGTTGATGATTTCTCACGTTTTACATGGATTTGCTTTCTTAGGAAAAAATCTGAGGTCTTTCAACACCTCAAAGATTTCAATGCCCTGGTTGAGACACAATCTGAAAAGAATATCAAATTCCTTCAAACTGATAACGAGGGAGAATATGTAAATCATGAGATCCATAATCTTTTCCATGAGGCAGGGATTCAGTTGCAACACATAGTTCCCTATACTTTGTAGAAAAATGGAGTTGCTGAGCGGAAAAACATATCTCTAAAGGAGATGGCATCTTGCATGTTGGATGCAAAGTCACTACTAGAGAGACTATGGACCGAAGTAATTAATTGTGCAACATACATCCAAAACAGATCTCCCCATAGATCTGTCAAGGATAAGACCCCCTATGAGGTTTGGAGTGGCCTCAAACCGAAAGTGGCCCACTTTAACATTTTCAGTTCACATGCATGGGCCTAGATTCCCTCTAAAAAGAGGAAGGCACTTGATCCACAAAGAACTGTGTATTTTTGTTGGATACCCTGACGATATGAAGGGATACAAACTTATTGATCTTTCCTCATACCGACTCATCATTGAGCGAAGTTTCCAATTTGAGGAAAGTGTTTCATATGCACCTCAACAGCCGCATGCAAACACCTTCATTCTTCCACTTGTATGAGATCATGAGAATGCACATGTTGATTCTTCTTTAGATGAGGGTTCTGATGCAGAGGACTCAGATGATTCAAATATAGAGTCAAATCAGTCAGATGCAGATTCATAGCATCCATACACAGCTGTAGAGCCAAAGAAGAGGCTCAAGTGGGAACAAACTACTCTTTAGGATGCAGGGGATCTTGTTGGTGATCCAACCGATACTAGGAGGACTCGATCTGATTTCAAGGAGCCTCTTGTTGCACTCACTTCCACTGAACCATTTCCCTCCAGGAATATTTTCTTGGTTTAGTCTTCAGATCCACAATTTTATGGAGAGGCTGTTGAAAATCCCTTTTGGGAATCTGTCATGCAGGAGTAGTACAACTCCCTCCTCGAGAACCATACTTGGGATCTGGTTCCCCTTTCTTCTGGGAGGAAACTTGTCACATGCATATGGGTCTACAGGACCAAGAGTGCATCAGATGGAAAAATTAGTAGATACAAAGCCAGGCTTGTTTCCAAAGGATTTCAATAGGTCAATGGTATTGACTATGATGAGATCTTCGCTCTAGTAGCGAAAATGGATTCCATATGATTGGCACTTGCCATTGTGGCAACCAAGGGATGGGAATTCCATTATATGGACGTGAAGAATGCATTTCTTCACAGTGATTTCTTTGAGTATATCTATATGGAGCAGCCCCAAGGATTTATGTGGGATTCATCTTTAGTCTATCGACTAAAGAAGTCCCTTTATGGCCTCAAGCAGGCTCCGAGGGCATGGTATGCCAAGATGGAATCCTACCTATTTTCATAGAACTTTTTATGTTGTAAATCAGACCCAAATTTCTACATGCTCAAAATGGTTGATTCACTTCTACTCTTAGTTCTGTATGTTGATGATTTGTTGATCATCGGTTTCTCGACTTTAGCGATTGTTGCAGTCAAGATTATTCTACATGATAGGTTTTTGATGATGGACATGGGTCCACTACACTTCTTCCTTGGACTCGATATTAGTCAGGATGCATCAGGCATCAAACTGTCTCAGTACAAGTATGCACAAGACCTCCTTGAAAGATTTCACATGACACATTGAAAGTCTTCTCCGACTCCTTTCCTATCAGGAGTCAAACTTGAGGATGGTGGGAAGACTCCACTGGTTGACAGCACACTGTACAAACAACTAGTGGGGAGCTTGTTGTATCTCACATACTCCATACCATACTTCTCCTATGAAGTTGGCATAGTTTCCAGGTTCATGAAAGAGCCACATGAGCTACATTGGAAGGCTGCAAAGCATATCCTTCGATATGTACAAGGCATGATCACCTTTGGGATTCATTATGAAGCAGAATCTACATTAGATTTCATTGATTTTTCTGATTCTGACTGGGCTGGCGATATCACTGATCGTAAGTCCACATCTGGTTACTCACTCAATCTTGGTTCTGGGCCTTTCTGTTGGTTAAGAAAGAATCAAGTTGTCATTTCTCTATCTTCATCTGAGGCAGATTACAGAGCGGTAGTTAACATAACCATTCAGGCTATGTGGCTACAACATTTTCTCATCTGGCGATAGCACTGATCGCAAATCCACATCTGGTTACTCACTCAGTCTTGTTTTTGGGCCTTTCTGTTGGTCAAGAAAGAAGCAAGTTTCCATTTCTCTATCTTCATCTGAGGAAGATTATAGAGGGGTATTTAACATAACCATTCAGGCTATGTGGCTACAACATTTTCTCACTAATTTAGGCATTCAGTTTCATCGGTCGATTGTCATCTGGTGTGACAACCAGAGGACTCTGATGTTCTGAAGAGATCCATTTCAGAGGCAGTGGATGAAGCACATCGATATCCACATGCACTACATCCGGGACTTAGTACACGAGGGGTTCATCGACCTACAATTTTGTCCTTCAGCAGAACAGACGACAAACATCTTCACCAAGACCTTCATTGAGCAGATGTTCCATTCTCTACGAATTCGTCTTGGAGTGAAGGATGCAATTTCCTAGAAACTATAGTTCTTCTTTTTACATACATTATACCTTGATGGGGGGTTTTCCCATGAGGTTTTCCCTCTCCCCTCACTTTATTTCAGTGTATATTTTGTATTTGGGTACCTAAGATGGCCTCGTTGCCAGGACCCATTCTTTATTTTCACCATAGTGATGTTCATTGGGGGTGTTGGAGTTAATTCACACACCTAGGATTTCTTTTTCTAAGGTTTTTTCTTGTTTATTAGTTATAATTAGTCATTATCGAGTCTCCTATATTTTAGGGGAGAATATTCCACCTGGAGAATATTCTCTTCAGTTGACACTTCAGTTTGACAAGTTGAGTTGAGTCTAGATGCTGCATTGGTTTTTTCACCATGCAATATTGGGATCATCACCATGCTAATGCACACTTTCCTTGGGATCATCACCAGACTGGAGCATTACCCTTGATTCCTTGATCCACTCCTCACTACACTTTGTTCAGTCAATTAACTGAAGACCGGTTGACTAGTTAACTCAGATAGGTGGCAGTTCACTCCCGTAACAACCTGAGAGACTATACTAGGTGTCATTTCACTCCCGTAATTGTTGGTGTGTGTCAAGATCATTCTAGACCACCACTATGGTGCATTGGTTCTCCTCCATTGCGCATTCATTGAGTTATACAAATTATATCATGTGTAAATTATTCATTATTCATTACGGTTAATGAGAGTTCTTCAATTCTTTATCTCCTTCTCCTTCTTTCTCAATTTCTCTCTATAAATGTGTGTAGTATTTTCTAGCTAGATCTATTATGTGCAGGTTCAACACATTTATAGAAACATGGGTTTTTTTGTGACTCGAAGGGTAACATACAATGGATATATGTGGTTTGTCTAGGAAACAATTCAAACAATGGAGTGGAATTGGAAGATTTATCAAAAGGGTTGCAGGTAGCGAGGGACGTGGAATATAAGAAATTGACTGTGGATGGTGATTACCATTTTCTTATCACTTATCTAGGAAAAATCATCAATGGAGCCAACCTAGAAAAATCTTTGATTAATTGGATATTATCTTTGGGTCTCGAGTAGATAGATGAACTTGTCACTCAGGTTACTATGATCATATAGTACCATATCAAGCGCAAGGGAAATTCCTTGGAAGATCTGCTAGAAAATGAGGGATTAAATTAGATAGACATATCAAATGTTTGGCTTTGGAACAAATAAATTACTCATCAAATCAGGGAGGATTATATAAGGACAAATTAAAATGATAATCTCCACCCAAATAGTGCGATAACCGGTAGGGAAATGACTATTCCTGCATGTCATATCGCCTCCACCTCAACTTCCAATGATGACACAGAGAGGATGTATGGTAGTATTGGGTTCTTGTGTTGATCACAAGGAGGAGGGGGGATAAGGGAGGAAGTAGAAAACTCCTCCCACCATTAGATAACATAATGATTATGTGTGAAAATATCACAAAGCTATATAGGGAATGAATTATCATGAATGTTGAGAGTAAGGATGAATGTTATTGGAAGCATCTAAGAGATAACAAGGCCATAATTTCTTGATGAGGTGAGGAAGGAGGAATGTCAGTGATATGAACCCATTAGAAGAGATGCATAATCTTTTATATGGTGACTTGTGATCCTTTTCAAATGTCTTGAGCTCCCCTTGGTTTGAAGATACACACAAATATGGCATTTGGGCCTTAATGTTTCCTAGGAACTTATCCACCCTATTTCCAAGTCTCCCTATCTACACTTTTTGGAATTTAGCGTTCTGGTTCTAGATTAAACTCTTCACATGGTTCAGATCTTGCCATTTTCTTTCCACCCTCAAGAATTTGCACACTTGTATATATATTTTTTTATGTGTATGTTTTGTTGGCAGTCCTTGGGAGGAGAATAGAAAACATATATATGATGTCTAGTCAGTTTTATTTCTCTTGTTCCATTATTGTCTTGTATGCGGTGTCACTCAATTGGTTGTTAGGTCGCCTTTGGTGCTTGTGCTATTTGGTTAAGATCACTATCAGGGTTAGTAGAGGGGAGAGAGGATGGAAGAGGAATAGTGATTTTGGTGCTGAAAAGGCCTCAATGTCTAAGAAACATTGTCATTTTGCTAGGTCCAAAAAGGAGGGTTGGGAGGCAGAGTATACTTATAAAAAAAATGCTTTGAACTTTCCAAGACATGGGTAGAGGATATGGAAAGGGTAGTTAGAAGAAAAAGACAGAGTCTAATGGATTCTTAGGTCATGAAGGAAGTGGAACAATGGGTGAAATACCTAATGTACATTCCAAAACCCAAGAGTAATTTTTTTTTAGGATTGTAGATATTTCTTGGATGATCAAAACATTGATTTCTAATGACTTAGAGAAAAACAAGAGGAACAAAAAGACATCCATCATACCATTAGGATCTTTGAAGGAAAATTCGAGGTTGTGTGTAATACAATCTTTGCGATTGGGATTTCAATTACATAGGTGACAAAGGAACATAGTAGCAAAAGTAATGAGGATGACTCTATTGAATCAATCGGTAACCAATTCAACCCTATTGATATCAAATATGATCCCCAGGTATTTGGTAGTGCATGGGAGGAGGTCAAAGAGGAAGAAGGTTTGTTGGAAGTAGAAGTAGATAAAAGTCCTCATTCACCTATTGTTTGATGTTTTCCGTGTTTGATAGCATTTTTGTCTATTATGATTAGTCATAGGATGATATATATGTTTTTTCTTTCCTTATATAAATCATTGTTTATTTGGAAAAATATAAAAAAATTATAGACTCTAATTTAGTTATAGACTGTAAACCTGTTATTTTTGTATGTAATGTGAAAAAACAACTATAATTTATAGATTAAAAATAAATAAAAAATAACAATAAAATACATAATATAGTTTTTCAATATTTTATATATTTAGTATCTTCCATAATACCTTTTCATTATAATTTTTTATTTTTTTAATAATAATAAATTTTTTAACTTAATTCAATTAACATAATCATTGTACTAATAAAACAATTAACAAGTAACTATAACACGTACCTCGAACAATTATACAATATTTATTTGATAAAAATAGATAATATAAATCGTCATATTATATTTTAGATGTTTATATATTATATGGGGATCAAACTTCGTTCCCGTAGACAATATAACTATATGATATAGACAATATAACTATCTAGGTAAGGAAAAAAACTTACATTAGTAAAATATAAATATTCTTTTAGAAGAGCATAAAAACATTTACGTACATACTCTGAAAAATATTTTTTATTTTTACTTTTCTAGTTACATTAAAAAAAAAACACACAATTTCATCACTCTGGCATCTAAAAACTTTTCACTGATAGCTAGTCTTTCAAAAAAGTTTAAACTTTCTTTAGTATTCCCTATAGCATATAATCCATCCTCGTTTAGTAACAAAGATTTTTTAGAGAGTTGGTCCGCTTCCTTTTTAAAATATTTATAAATATGTTGATCTTTTATTTGTTGAAATCTCCCGCTAAGCACACAAATTTTCTCCATCCAAAGTTGAAGAGAGACCACCTATAGATTGTTTTCATTATAAAACCAATCAATAATAACTTTTGAGTCACCCACCAATTGTAACCTTGTTACCTTTTTATAGCAAGCAAAATATAAAATGCACCACAAGGCTAGGAGCTCACCCCTAGTATTAGTTCCTCTACCACAATTTATCTTAAGTTTGAAAGTTCCTTTAGCTAGACATTTCAATACAACTTCAGCCCCACATTTTGCACCCTTGTCTTGTGAGGCACCATAAAAAAACCCTACTGCCAGATCCCAATCAATTAAAGGAGGCCTTTCAACCCTGCGAAACTTAGGATATTTTGGAATTTTTAGTTCTCCCAAGTCTTGTAATATACAATTGCAAACTCTGATCAGATTCGGCGGATGATCTTCAAAGATAACCAGATTCATGTGTTTCCATACCTCCCAACAAATAAAACATGGAATTTCTTTCCAATTTAATTCCTTCCTGATCCAATTTTGTAAACATTCAACAATCTGTTCTCCTTCCCAATTATTCGTTAGTTTTAAGTCCTTGATAATTGTATACCAAATGTATTTGGTAAAACTACAATCCACAAAGAGATGATGTACATTTTCCTCATCATTCCCACATAAAACACATCTCCTAGGCCCATAGAAACCTCTTTTGACCATATTCTTCCAAGTAAGAATTCTTTGTTCAAGCATTAACCAAATAAAAAGTTTGACTTTTAGTGGAAGTTGACAAGTCCAGAGTTCATCATACCAATAATTTGGTTCCACCTCCAAATTCTCCATGATTTGGACTTCATAAGCTTGTTCTACATTCATCTGTCCACCTTTTGTATCTCAAGACCATAATAAAGTATCTTTATCACTATTTAGATCAAACCACGAATCTACTAGCCCCTTTATAAAATTATTCCATTCCTCTTTTTGTTCTCCAACCAACCCCAAAATCTCATCCTTTTTCCAACATGTATGACTTGTATTCTCCAGGTTAGTTGTCTCAGCTAGTGCAAGGAATTCTATGCCTAGTGCCTTCATATCAGAAATGAGATTCTTTGACAGTTTGTAGTAAGTATGAGACCCAACCATTGGATCAACTCCAATTATAATATCCCTCCCATTTCCAGGATTCCACACCATCGAATCAGTTAATATAGTTATTGAAGAGGTAAGTCCTCTCCAGATATTTGAACTTCCATTCCAATTTTTCTTTCCTTCCCTGAACCACTTAGTAAAAGTTTTCTTCTTAATATATTTTTTAAGTATCACCTCATGCCAAAGTCCAGGAACCATAAGACACCTCCACAAGCTTTTTTCCAAAAGAAAAGATATTTTTCATACCCCAACCACCATCCTTTTTTGGTTTTGCAATTTTTTTCCAACTAATCAGATGCATCCCTTCTTTTAGTTTTTTACCAATCCACAAGAAACTAAAAATTATCCTTTTGATATTGTTTAATATGCCTTTTGGAATCTTCGCCACATAAATCCAATACACAGGTATGCTTTTGAGAACCATTTTAACAAGTGTAACCCTTCCCCCTAAAGTAAGCCATCTATGACTCCAATTTGATATTATTTTTTCAATTTTTTTCTCCAGCAAGATCTAGTCAGCCTTAGTGTATCAATTTGGTTTTAAAAAACACCCAAGATACTTAAAACCAACATTTACTAATTTTACCTCAAAGGGAAAGAACTCCTTCAACAGAGAAATATCCTCAGTTTTCCAACCTGCTTCAAGAAATGATGACTTTTGTGGGCTGAAAGCCATCCCTGTCGCCTGGAAAAATAAATCCATAACTTCCTTAAATACTTCCCATTCAGAAATGTTTCCACTCCCAAAAAGAATAAAATCATCCACAAACATCAAATGGGTAATTATTATACCTCTTTCCATAGAGTCGCCTTCTATATTGTTATCCCTAACTTACTCATGTATGGCTCTACTTAACCCTTCTACAAGAAGTAGAAAAAGTAAAAGAGATAAGGGACACCCTTTCCTTAATCCATTTGTACTCTTAAAGAAACTGGTGGGCTTACCATTAATCAACACAACAAAATTTGTAGATGTCACACACCCTAAAATCCAATCTATAGCTTCTAAACTCAATCCCACCTGTAGAAATACAACCCTTATAAACCCCCAGTCCACTCTATCATAAGCCTCTATCAACTCCATTTTTAGGACCAAGGATTTGATATTTTTTACCTTGATACTGTGTAAGGGTTCCTATACTACACTTATGGCATCAATTATTTGTCTTCCCTCAATAAATACAAATTGTTCCTTAGAAATTCCAAAAGACAGAGAAGATTTAATTCTAGAAGCAATAATTTTGGTTATGATCTTATACACCAAATTACATAAAGAAATAATTCTAAACCCCCCAAAGGACTCTGGTTTATCACTCTTACGTATAAGAGCAAGGAAGGTAGCATTCAAAGCTCCATTAACCCTACCTTTCCTCCTAGTCTCTTCAACCATCTCCAAAATATCATTTCCCAATAGATAAAAAAATGCCAGAAGAAATTCTACAGTCCAGCCATCCGGCCTAGAACTTTTTGAAGCACTAAAGCCTTTTGGTGTTGACAATATTTCTACTAAATTTACTGGTTCATCCACTCTATGCCCTTCTTCCTCTGAGAACATTCTAGGATAATTCCTTAAAAGTGCTAATTGATCATAAATAGATATATTCTCCTATGCCTTGAGAGTATATTTTGGAAAAATCCAATTGATTCCTTATGTCACTCTTGATTACAAGTGATCATAGTTCCATATTCTTTGGTAATGTCTCATATGGTATTTATCTTCTTTATAGAGTTTGAATAGGCATTAAAGAACTTAGTATTCTTGCCTCCTGAAGCCAACCAGTTTAACCTACTCTTTTTCCTCCTGGTCTCCTCCTCCTGTCTCAATAGGACCATTTTCCTTTTTCCTTTTTCTAGTACCATTACTTTCTCTTCATCCTTCTCGAAACCCTCTAGAAAATTAGTGTACATTGTATCCAAATCCATTTCAATATTTACCAATTCTTCCTTTACTTCCAGTTTTTTCATTCTTTCCCAGTTTAGTACCAGAGACTTAAGTAACTTTAGCTTTTCTACCAATGCATCCATAGGATTTAAGATCTCATTTCCCAATAGACCATTCTAGTTTTCTCTCACTAAATTTACCAACTCTGGTCCCTCAGTACAAACATAGTTGAATTTAAAAGGATAGAAAACCTTTCGTAAATCTTGTTCGAAATGAGGAATCACAGGCATATGATCAGAAATATTTGTATTACATACCCAATTTCTGTATCTTATCCTTGGCAACGCTAGATCCTTTGAAATAAAAAATCGATCAAATCTCTTAGCAATGTAATCCTGACCTCCTCTTCCATTTTTCCAATTAGGGAGTAGTTTTAAAGGCTCAACGTCCACCAATCCCTCAATTTGAATCAATCCGCTGAAAAAAAGTTGTAAGGAATCAACTCTAGCATGGGCTCCCCACATTTTTTTGTTTGAGTTATTAAAGTTTAGGTCTCCCCCCATTATCAAATTTTGTTCCTTGAGAAGCCCATCCCTTTTAACAATATCCCAAAAAACCTCTATGTTAGAATAAGGGCCACAACAGTTTATCACTTTCAATCTTTTATTTAAATCATTAACTACTCCATCCAACAAAATCCCTACAGGGGTCAAGAAAGCATAACAATCATCTTTTCTTGGATTCCAGATAGTTAAAAGTCCACCTGAAAGTCCTGAAGAATCCACTCCATAGAAATACCAAGTAGGAAGTAACTTCACAAAAAAATCTCTCTCTTTTGCTTCATAGACCATAGTTTCTTGGATTAACAAAACATTTGGTTTTTTTGATTCTAGGAACCTTTTGAGGGATAAAAACTTTGAAGTGTCGCCCACTCCCCTAACATTCATAATTGCAACAATCATTTTCTAACCCTTTTCCAGGGATTTTTGAGCTCTAAGCGCCCTAGGTCCATCAATCATCATTACACTGGAGGTAGCACAATTTTCTTTCTCTTTCTCGAACTTCCTCGCACTTCTAGTTTTAAACGGGGAAAAATATTTCTCGAGGCCTCCATGAACCGCTCCCTTAAAAAATGCAAATTCTCCCGCCGAAGTGTGAGTGGACTCACACCTTCCATTCTCACCCTTCGCAATATTTTAAACAATCTTTGGTACAGGTTCCCCCCCAACATAAATCGGCAAAGGTGATCAAGTAAGGATATGTCTATATGAAGGTATAAAATTAATTAACGATTCATCTATCTTAGAGAGTACATTCAGGACCTTAAAACACTTAACACTCTGTGATTTTACAAAACCTACACCCACTCCATTAAGAAAACCATCCTGTGTATTTTCCCGAGAAAGCTCAGCCCTCCCCTCCAATCCCATAGAATGATTTTCTACAGGGTTTTCCAGAGGAGACAAAATGCAATTCGGTCTCCCTTCAATCGCCGCAGTCTTGGGCTCAAGGTTCAAAGACAGTAAGGAATTAATAGAGTTACCCTTCCCCCCAAAGAACCTATCTGGTTTCCCATCCCGTAATAGAGACCTATCATCCACAAATCGAGATGTTACGACACCCCTCTCCTCAATAGGACATCCCTGACCCACACATTTATAAAAACTTCCAACCCCGGTAGTCCCCCCCCCCCCTCCACCAAAGCATAGGTATGAGGCACAGTCATCCCCGAGAAATCAGAGATCCCCCCTCGTACAATACTTCCTATACCTTTCACTTCCATCACCCTCTTGTTTTGGAAAGACATTTATAAGAAATCTTCCCTATCTCCCTCTCCACACAGTTCCCTTATCCTCTTTGAAGTATCTTCATAGTTAGTTTTCGAAACAACCCTTAGCCTCTCCTTAGAATCAGTCTCTAAAATGGAATCCTCCTTCCCTAAAACATTCCTCCATGTAAAATCACTAACAGACAGTGAAGAATTAAGATTAGAACACAGTAGGTTTGACTTACCAATCCTATTGTCGCTATGTGAGCCTGTAGATAGCAAGGAATCTGTCCAATCTTCAGTATCTAAGTTTGTGGCTACAGGTTGTATAGGTAATTCATTTATGCCATCCTCACCATCCCAATCTGGTGTCTCTTTCACTTTGAGCCCAATGCACTGATATTGCAGGTGCCCTGTTTCCTTGCATACTGCGCACCTTAAAGGAACCCCCATATAATATAGTCGTTGTTGTATCACGTTCCCATGCCAAACAATATCCATCTTGGTCGGTAGACCACCATTTAGATCAACTTCCACCAAAATTTTTCCCATCCTCCTATCTAACCATGTCAATAACTTTAAGTCAGCATAAAGGAATTTATCGATGGCATTTCCAATCTCCTTAAAATCGTCCAAGCTCCATATTACAAGTGGGAACCTAGGCAAAAAAACCCACAAGTGTCTGTAGCGGATGTGCTCCTTATCTAGATTGAAGGCACAATGCCACTGCTTTAACATTAAACTTCCCTGATTCACCAACCATACTGAATTCAATACCACCTCTGCATCCTCCATCTTTTTAAATAGAAAATAGTACCAACCTCTGGTTAATATAAACACCTCTGGAAGATATCCCATAACTGGACCCTAGTTATCAGCTACCCAGCTATGTATATCCCGAGCTACCATCGCCCAATAACCAAATTTACCAACCAAACCCCGTGCAGTATAGGCTTCCACTTCCTACATTCCAATATCCCAATCGAGGGTTACTGTGGGTTTAGACTTTTTCACCCTCCACACTTTTGGGCCCGTTTGTGCTCTAGCCTCCCCCTTACTTCTATTCAAACCTTTGCTCAAATCTTCAGAGTCTATAGTCTTCTTTCCCGTCTCCGCCAACACTTTTCTCCCGCTGCCTCCCACAGTGACCCGCCAGTTTACACCTCTCCTTACCTCTGCCCCTACCTTCCCAGAACTGTTTAAACCAGTCTTGTCAGGAAGTCTCCTCCCAACGTCAGAGCCTAAAGCCTCATGAACCACCCTCTACTCTATAACAATGGTTGTCATAACATTCTCCTCGACTACCTTACATCCAAGCTCTCCCTCCAAAACCTTCGACAAGTTTAGTGGTGGTAGGTGGGTCATCAAAGCGCAAGCTTCCCCTCCCCTTTTTGCTTCCCGAGCGAAAAGGTCATTAATGATTTCAATCGCTTTATTTTCTGTAGCTCCACACATAGTCCCCACCTATCCTAGGCAAAGAATGGACCTTTGGCTCAAACCCGACCTTACCAGCCCTCACATCATCTGGAATTAAAGTAGCATGGTACATTCTTAACTCAAGGTTCACTTCATCTACCTCCATAAACCCTACGGCCTTCCAGGTCAGCCCCAAAAGGTAAAAAAACCCTATTCTAACCCCTACCCTCCTACCTGCACCCATGCCATCTAGGGACTAGGTCGGCTCTTCACCCAAAGCTCCAAACACACATATCCCCATCCTACCGCTGAGAGATTGCGACTTCAAATCCCCTCCTTGAATGAGTTTCATCATCCCACTTCCCTTATGAGGTGTACTTTGGTCTGTGAGTGGGGCGGCGCCATGGATATGTGCCACGCAATGCGTGAGTAGACACCTTCCACTACACCATTTTACCAAGACGTTACCAGCTTTCTGTGGTTTTTTCTACCAATGCACTCAGCTTTTTAACCAGCCGTGTGTGGAGTCCTTCGACGCCATGGTAGCTCCAAGCTAAATCACCTATCGACATTAATCATCTTAGAAAAACTACGACAGAAAGTCACGTACACGATATTGCTCCAAGATAATTGCCTATTGACGTTAATCATCTTAGAAAAGCTACGACGAAAAGTCACGTACACGATATCCCTTTCAAAGTGTTTAAGATCATAAAATACTGATACTTTATATAATAATCAACTGTATTTACATTATATAGTTTGGTTTCAATTGACTATCGAGGATATGTATTGACCTTAGGCCAATGTCAACTAAGCTACTGCTCTATTTGAAAGAATATATAATTGACCTCCAGATGGGATGATATGATAGGGAGGATGATTAGACATATGTTACAGGTTAATGAATACCCATCCTTCCCTTGATCATCAATGATCCACATGGTAACCTATCCCTGCAATTGTGGTAGTCAAAGGATAATGTTAGAAGGTGCTAGAAATATGGAAGTGTATTTCTATCTAGCAATGGTAACTCCTTTATGGTGTTGGATTTGGATGGTTTATTTGCTCGTTTTGGTAATAAATGCTCACAACAATAGAAGGATATGAATACGGGTTATTGGTGACAACTTTTATGGGCATAGTTGGCCTTCTCCATGGTTGTATTCTTCTTTCTCTATGAATTTGATTCTCATTTTTTTGTGCTTTTTTCGATCTTTGGTTCATTCTCTATTTTCGGGGGTTCTCTCGGGTATCCTTGTTGGTTCTCAGTTTTGATAAATTGTGAAGCAAGAAATGCAAAGAGAAAAGAATAGAACATAAAACAGTATATTGGAATGTAAGAAGAACTGAAGAGGTTAATGCAATGGGAAATAGATGAGCTAAATAGGCTCAAGAAAATCAAGAATAGAAAGTACAGTTGTCCAGAACAGCTGGCAGTGTACAGTCAGACTGTTGAGGTTACATTATATTTAACACTCCCTCTTAAACTCAACAGTTACAAACATCAGCACTGATTATGCCTAAGTGTTGTCTTTGAAAATCAAAAACTGACTTTCCTAGTGGCTTTGTAAAGATATCAGCAAGCTGATCTCGAGAACCACAGAATTGTAGTGCAATATCACCATTATTGACTAGCTCGTGTATGAAATGAAAACGAGTGTCAATGTGTTTACTTTTCTTATGAAACACATGATTTTTGGATAAAGCAATTGCTGAAGTATTATCACAAAAAATAGGAGTTGGATCCTTTTCTGTATGTGACATATCTTTCAATATTCTTCTCAGCCACACAGCTTGACAAGATGTTGAGGTAGCAATGACATACTCTGCCTCTGCAGAAGATATTGAAACTTTTGGCTGCTTCTTTGATGCCCATGAGATTAGGTTCGTGCCCAGTTGAAAAACATGTGAAGATGTGCTTTTCCTGTCATCT